>JAQGAZ010000651.1:0-50685 GCA_034692225.1 Polydesmus complanatus
TCTGTAGATGATATTACAGCGGTTGTAATGTTTTTTGTCAAAATCCAATCAATACCGTTGCCCTCTCTCGTTGCCTCTTTTGAATTTTATTAAGCAATAAATATTTGTTCGTGAAACGATTTTGCTTTAGGGGTTAATTTTGTCTTAATAATAGTTCAGTTTTAATTTTTATCAAATTTAGCTTTGACCGCATTTATACAAAGTAATGTTTTCTTTATATAGCCTACTCGTACATCTAAATTTATTCCAGGTTTATAAATTGTTTGTAATCTGATTGTGTAATATCTAACTGAGTTATAATTATTATATTATCACTTGACAAGATTACTCGAAATCGGATTATAGTGTAGCAAATAAATAAGAATATTTTATTGCACAAATTCGTTCAAAGAAATACAGTAAACGAGTATTTTATAAAGCGTGATATAAATTTTGAAAGTTAAGAGAGATTATTATTATTATTAAGCTGTAGCGGTGGTGCTGTTGGAATCGGACATTCCTGTGAGGACCAGAGCGTAGGTGAGGATAGTACCGGCTACCGTAAAAATGAAGGTTTTCTTGATGGCAAAAAAACCTGCGTAAGTGAGCTCGGCTCGGTTCATCTGCTGCTCGTTCACGTAGAAAATATAGTTCACCTGACGCTATTTTCATTAATATAATTTCACTTAATAATGTTTTAAGTCAGTAAAGTGAAATAAAATGGCAAATTTACCGTCGAGCAATAGTCGTAATCTTCTATGTTGTTGGGATGCTGGTTCATCGCTAAACTGGCTTTCAACTAAAATTAATGAGATGGAGAAAAAAATATTATAGTAATTTACCGAGAAAATAGCTTTTCAAATGGAATAGTTAAGAGAACCTTATTGTTGACGTCACCGCAGAGATAGGCTTTGAGGACCAAAAGCAGTAATTGATATGCATGGCTGTGAGCGGCAAACGAGAACCTCCCTCCATCCATCGTCATCATCTTCACATAGACCACGCCCACCAATAGCTCTTCGCACAAAGAAAGTAAAAGAAAAGTGGAGAAGACCCGATCAGCCTCTCTGACCAATCGACTCATCTTCTGATGGAGAACTAATCTCCGGTTTACGTCGCTCGGCTGACCACGCTTTACCTGAGCCCACACGTCACTCGCAGTATCTTCTTCAGGTAGATTATACTTGATTAATTTGATTAGGGTTCTGGCCACATTCATTACGGCGTAGTTGGTGAAAGTGTAGAAAGCGCAGGAAGTGACTAGCCAAATGCAACTTCCACTGAATGACAACAGGTTAATAATTTCGAAAATGAGAGGCGGAACTTTGGCCGATTCGTTATGATGTTTGAAAAAGAATTGACCTTTTACTTGAATGATGAGAATGATTAAGGAGTTGCCAATGACGGGAAATAAGGCGCAAATTGAAGACCTACGCAAACTGGATACCGTTTTTTGGCGTAAGGTGTGATCGGAAATGAGCGTGATGGCCGTGGCCAAGCTGCGCATTAAAACGCTGTAATGTCTAGCCACGCGCACCATTAAGATGTAACCGAAGATGGTGGACATGTAGCCAGACGTGATCACGATGAACATGATGCCCAAACTCATTCCTTCTAAAGAATCATCGTTGTCAAACAGAATGAAGAACATGGAGGGGAAGGTTACGCATAGGTTGATCAATCCACTGACAATAATAAAGCCACACAGCGGACGGTTGATTACCGGTTCAATAGCTGGGTCACGGTCTACGCGGAATCCCCATACCCGCAGCAAACGAGCCATCAGCCCCAAACCAGAAGCGTCAAACGGTTCCATCTTCGCTCATTTAATATTAAAAGCAATGTTCATTGTCGTGTTAGTACTCTAGAAATATAATTAGGTAATGGATTTTAAAAGCGTTTTTATTGGAATTTTATTTTACTATTAATTTTATGATGGGGGGAAAAAAGTGTTGACAGAAGCAAGATGTGGTCTTAGTAACTATTTACGTAAGAAAAAAAAAGTACTTTCTAAAAGCTAATTGACATCATAACTTTAATTTAATTTTCTCGCTATGAGTAATTTTTTGAAATTTATTAAGCGATAAAATATAAAGCGTGACCAAGATAAATTAGTTATTTATATAAAATGTTATTTAATATTCTTAAAACATTTTTACTGGCCGCCCAAAGTCTTCTAGTTTGATTTTATGACGACTGGCCTATTCCTTGAAGAACCAAAGCGTAGGTGAGAGCAGTACCTGCAATCTACAGTATAATAATGATTTTTATTAATATTTTTAAAGAAGGGATTAAATATACTGTATTTATTTTTTACCGTAAAAATGAATGTTTTTTTCACTGGAAATATTTCCCCGTAGGTAAATTGAGCCCTGCCAATCTGTTGCTCGTTCTGGTACAAAATAAAACAGCTTACAGGGTCCTATAAATTTAAGAATTATTACAGGATAATAAATAATTAAATAACTCAAATTTTCTCAAAAAGTTTATTTGTTTACGTTCGATAGAAATGAAGAATTAGGCAATTTTTTAAGCAGTATTGATGATTTTAACTAAAAATAGAAAAAAGAAAAAAAAAATGAAAGATATTAACAATTTTAATTGATTTTTTTTTATGGTGACATGATCAAAGGTTTTGTGTGATATTTCTTGACTTACCTTATCATTGACATTAGAGCAAGCGAAAGCTTTTAAGATGAGATACACTACGTTCAAACTATTAGTATAAGCGCCGAAAGATAAAGCACCATCTTTCATCGTAATAAGCTTCACATAACCTATACAAATTGTGATTTCCATAGCCAATGACACTAACAGAAACTGAGCGAAAACCGAGTTAGCTTCTCCAACTATCAGGCTCATTTTCTTATGATTGGTCATAATTCTGCTCATCTCTTCTTCTCGAATCAAGTCCCATCTACTGGGATTTACCCACAGGTCCTTAATCACGTCATCCGCTTTCGATTCGACGTACACATCGATGACTTGATTTATTACGTCACAGACGATGAGAATGAAAGCTGTGTATAAGAGGTAGAAAGCGCCGATGCTGATGAACCATAAGGAGCTGGAAATCCAACATATGGCGATGATGTAAGGAGTGGCGATCGTTTCTTCGTTTACCTGGTTGATTCTCATCTGGCCGACAAAGAAGGCGGCAAAAGTGGAAACTGTTCCGAAGACTATTGTAGGCACGCAATATAAGAAGATGTTCCTCTTGATTCTTCGAACGATTTTACGTTTTTGCTCGGGATTACTGATGCCCATGAGGGCCGAAGTGAGACTACGTACAAGTACGCTGACGTTTTTGGCCTTGGTTAACGCGAGGGTGTAGTTGATTAACATGCCTGCATAGCCGAAACCTACGAAAGCGTAGAGACCCAAACTTTCCCAGTCCACACTTCCATCACTTCTTATGAAGATGAACGACATGAGGTAACTAGATATGGAGAAGGTGACGCAGATCACCACCAGGAGAGAGCGCACGTAGCATCGATGTAAACAACTCTCTTTTGAAGGATCAGCTAGCACGCGGAAGCCGAGGTAGTGGAACAGTTTGAGGATCAACCACAAACCACTTCTATCGTGCATCTCCTTCTCATCTGTTGGCTCTTCTGCTAACATCTTTTTCATGATGAGTATAATAAGGCGTCAACGGTTTTTATGAACCGTATGAACAAAAAATTTAACTTATTTTCTTATTATTTTTTTTGCCACGCTTAGTTACACCTCTCCATCCCTATTTTACTTATACTGTACTGTTGACACACTCATTAATGATGTATTATTAATACTTTAAATTGTATTAATTATTTCAGAAATTCTTACGCAAATATTTTTGTGCGCGTGTAACTGTTGCTGCAGCAGTGACATTATTGACATTGTTAGTTTATAGAGAAAATTAATATTTTCGCGGCGTAATTTTGTTAATTAAATGCTGTACAATGACAATTACGAAATTCACGAAATATTGAAATAATTTATTCTGTATTTAAGAAATTAATCAGATATTTCACATTATTATGCAATGTGGTTGCATTGCTAGCTTCTATTTTTACTCTCTGTCATACTCTCTGATGTTGTAAAGTCTAAATAACATCTTCAACTAAACAGAACAACGTCAAGAAAAAAATCAAATTTATTACCAAACTATTTCACTTGTTGATTTAAAATGCAATTATATTATTTAACACAGAGTAAATTGATCATTAAACCGATGGAAGCAGATGGAACATGAATTAGTTATTGTTTGTACTTGGCTTAATCAATAGTTTGAATGGCGGTTACCACAATTTAGAATCACCAGTTGCATATGATTAAGGAGACAAGATATTTGACAACTTGTTTTTCATAAAATTACTTATAAACGAGAGCATACACCGGTATATCTTTATTTTTTTTTTACATTTAAGGCTATAATAAATATAAGGTTGTTTTTTTGTGGTTTGGTTTTTGCTACTCCGAATCAGCCTAACTTCAAGTCAGTACATTTATAATCCATGCAGGACCATAGCGTAAGTAATAACTGTGCCCATAATCTAGAGGTTTAATAAAAAATAAATAAAGTAATTTAAAAAAGTTGATTAATTTAAACAAAAACATTTACAGTAAAAATGAATGTTTTTCTGATGGGAAAAATGTTTCCGTAACTTATCTCAGATCTGCTTATGTTCTGTTCTTCTACGTACAATATCCAATTATTCACTTGCTCCTATATCCAACATTAAATCAGTACCGGTATTAATTATTAGTAAGAAGACATTTAAAAGCCTGCTTACATTGGAATATTGGTAAACGTTTGGCAATTTTTTTAGAATCAATGATGTTCTTAACTAGAAAATTTTTTTTATAAATTATTTCATTGGTAGCTTTATATGAAAAAATTTAATACATAATTATATGAGTGGGCTACCTTTTCATTGACGCTTCCACATATGAAAACTTTCCACAGCATGATGGCTATGTGAAAGACATAAGCGTAGGCTACTATCGAGTATTCTCCATCTTTCATGGTGAGCAGCTTGACGAAAGCTATGCAAACTAAAGTTTCAATGGTTAAAGTAAAAAACAGGAAGTGAGTGAATGCAGAGTTTGCTCGTTCAACTATTTGGCTGAACTTTTGGTGGTAAATTAATTTCTGGCTCATTTCATCCGCTCGCAACTCATTCCTCTGTTGCGTGTCATTCCATATATCATCTACCGCTCGTTCTCCAGCCATCACATCTGAACTGAGATAAACCTCGAGGAGAAAGCCTATCATTTTGCAAGCCATAGAGAGATAAATGCTAGTGAAGAAGTAAAATTGGCCCACAGTGACAAACCATGCAAAGTTGAGCGCGTTAGATAAAAGCGAGAAGAAAGGTGAGGTTATGGGTGTCTTGCCTTGGCCATACAACCAGTCATCCCCTTGTTGAAAACTGAAACTGGCTAATAAAGCTGTAATAGAGTAGCAAGAAAAGCTCCAGAAGAAAAAAGTGCGTTTGATGCTCTGAGTGAACTTTTGTCGGCGTTCCACATCGTTTACTTGGTCTACGGCGGAAGCCAAACTTCTGAAGAGGATATTATAGTTTCGGGCATTGATGATCCCAAAACAAAATATAACAAAGGCTATAAGGTATCCGCCAGCCATCGACATGTAGAGGCCGGCGTTTTCCGTGTCAAAATTTCCATCGCTGTTGATGACTAATGGAAATTTAGTGTAACAATTTAAAGCGAAGGCAATGAAAGTGGCAGTCAGAAGAAAAGCTACGTAAGGCCGGTTCAAGCAAGAATGGCGTCGAGGACTTTCCGAAAGTCTGAAACCGAAATAGGAGAGTGATTTAACCAGCAACCACAATCCTGTTCGATCGAATACTTCGACTTCATTCGGTACAAATGTTGGACTTGGCGGGTCATGAATTGATTTTGACCCTACGATTTTTATTTGGAACATTATTCTTATTAGTCGTTGTAGTGCACGTATCAACAACTAATGAAATTCGATAATAACTTAATTTAAGTTTTTTCCAATTTATTTCTTAATATTATTTCTCTCCTAGCAACTGAGTTTCGTTTACCTCGGTCAATAGCTAACGAGAATTTTTAAACGTCGTTTTATTATTATCGGTAAACATTACCGTAGTATCGTAATGTATAGTTATGCTGTTTTTAATACAAGTGCAATTATTTAACACAATTTTTCTCTTTTAATTTAAAAGTACAAGTAATGCATGCAGTGCTGTTTATCTTGAATATTATTAATAATTATTTTAATACATTTTTAAAATGAAATTCCATTGAGAACCAGTGTGTAACTGATAATAGTTCCAACCACCTAAAGCAGTGTAATTTGTGATCAATTGTTTACTGGTATTAATAAGTTAAGTACATTTTTTTTTTTACCGTAAAAATGAACATTTTTTTGGCTCTGAAAACTCCACCGTAGGTTAAAATGGCTTTACTTCCGGCTCGTTCTTGCATATACACCAAATAATTTATACGGGTCTAAAGAAATAAATTAAAATATTTATTGTTCCTAAATAAAAATAAACAAAAATATATTTTTTTGGTGAACAGGTATTTTTACTGGTTATTTATTTTGTCTTTTAATTATTTAAAAATAAATTAACTGCTGTGAGGTTTAAGAGATTGCCTTACCCCAGAACACTGTTCCAGTTCAGAGGGTGAAGTAGAAATATTAGTGAAGGTTAATGACAACTTCAACTGAAAATTAATCATAGTACCGGTACGTTAATTTGGAGAGATAACAAAAAGTATTAATTTTTTTTTTAATATTGTGACAGCATTTAAGTTAATACCTTATCGTTGATATGGGCGCATTTTAATGCTTTCCAAATGATGCAAAAGATTTGCAGAAAACCAAATAGAGCGGAATTGTAAAACTGACCATCTCTGAAGGACATCATTTTGACCGTAGCCACGCTGACCAACAGTTCCAAGCATAGGGAAATAAGTAGGAAGTTGGAAAAAACTTTATTAGCTTCAATGACAATTAAACTGATTTTCTGATGGAACATTATTTTGTTAACCAAACTCGAGGGCTCATTTTCGGTCGTCTTTAAATAAGGTGAAGAATGTTCCATCCAGATATCTTTTGCTTTACTCGTTACTCCTTCGGGTAGAACGTATGTGTCGATGAGCGTTTCAACGACGTCGCATGCAATGTTCAGCATCCAATGAGATATAAAGTAGAAGGATCCAATTGTAATCAACCAGGTGATCATCGACAAGTAGGCCACAGGCAGGAGAAATGGATTGAATCGACTTTGATTATTTGTTTTAAACCATTCCGAACCTTGACTGTAAAAACCATAAGAGTAAGCAACCAGAGCCAATGCGAAAATAGATATTCCAATTCTTAAATTGCAGGGTATGCTGCGTGCGCATTTCTTTTTAACTTCGGGCGAAGGAATGCAATAAATGGCTGAAGCCATACTATGCATGAGCAGAGAGTAGTGTTTTGCGTTTCGGATGGCGTACATATAGACCATAAGGCTGGATATGAAACCCATAGAAATAACCATCCCGTAGCCGAGGCTTTCGAGGAGCCCAGCGCCATCCATGATCACGTAGAACAGAGTCAGGATATGTGCTATAGAGGATAGGATTGAAGCTAGAAGTAGACCCATTACGTGCCATTTATTCACCACAGCGCTGTCTCTCTCCAGATACAGACCCCACCAACGGAACAGAAGAATCGGAAACCACAAACCGCTCTCTCGGAACTTTTCAATGTCCATATCAGCGGATGACTTAAGCCAATCTCGATTCGCCATTTCTCATTCTGTGTTTTAGTTATAAATGAGCGAAATAAACGCAACTAATTTATCAATTTAATCAGGTGGTCACAATAAATCAATTTATTTGATTGAAGTGTTTACTTCTGCTAACTCTTAAAATTAATGTAACAAGTAATAATTATTTTTCTAATTTAATATTATAGGGTTATAAATTATGAAAAAATAAGATGATTATTAGTAAATGGTAATTAACTTAATTTGAAAGTAAAATAACGGTAATTTTACTTAGCCTACCGTAACTAGAATATGGGTAATTACTGTATTAAAAAAAATTTGATCTGTAAGAAAACTTGGAAAATCATCAACAAATAATAATAATAATACGAGTAATAAATAAATAAACTTAAGAATTAAAGCACAGGAATATATTTTTTAATCTGCTGATTTCAAAAGTGGATTTAAGTACAGTAACTGTATTTAATTTAGGTGAGCGTGAAAATTATAAGCGTCTATAAAATAACAATGAATCGTAATAATTATTAAATCACTATTTCCATTTTATTTCTCAGTTGTCTTCTGTGAATTTGATTTTACAGTCCTTGTAGAACTATGGCATACGTAAGGACTGTGCCCATAATCTATAATTTGAATGAAACGTAAATAAAATAATTAAGAAAAGTTGATTAACAATATTTTTACCGTGAAAATAAATGCTTTTCTGATCGGGAAAATGTTTCCGTAGGTTATTTCAGATCTGCTAATGCTCTGCTCTTCCAAATACAATACGTAACTCAATTGTTCCTATAACAAATATTAAATTACTACAGTACTAATTAGTAAGAATACGTTTAAAAAAGACTTGCATTGGGATATAGGTAATATTTTGGTAATTGTTTTAGAATCAAAGACGTTTTTAACTAGAAAACAGAATTATAAATTATTTTATTGGTAGATTTGTAATGAAATTTTAGTATATGAATAGGTTACCTTTTCATTGACATTTCCACATATGAAAACTTTCCACAGCATGATGGCGATGTGAAAGCTATAAGCGTAAGCAACTATCGAGTATTCGCCGTGTTTCATGGTGAGCACCTTAATAAAAGCTATGCAGACTGAGATTTCAATGGTTAAAGTAAAAACCAGATAGTGAGTGAAGATGGAGTTTGCCTGTTCAACTATTTTGCTTAACTTTCGGTGATTAATTAATTTCTGGCTCATTTCATTCGCTCGCAACTCATGTTCCATGTCATGTTGAGTGTCATTCCATATATCATCCACCACTCGTTCTCCGGCAATCACATCTGGGCTGAGATAAACCTCGAGGAGAAAGTCTATCATTTTGCAAGTGATGGAGAGATAAATGCTCGTGAAAAAATAAAATTGGCCCACAAAGGCATAACCTATCAAGTTGAGCACTTTGGATAAAATCAAGATGGATGGTGAGGTTATGGGCCTCTTGCCCTGGTCATCCAACCAGTGCTCCCCTCCTTTGAATCTAAAAACTATTATAATGGTCGTAATAATGCAGCAAGAAAAGCTGCATAAGAAAAATGTGCGTTTAATGCTCCGAACAAATTTTTGGCGGAGCTCCGAGTCGGTGGCTTTTTCTATGGCGGAAGCTAAACTTCTGAAGAGGGTGCTATACTTGCGGGCATTGATGATTCCAAAGCAAAAACTAGAAATGGCTGTGATGTATCCTCCCACCATCAGCAAATAGTAGCCGGTACTTTCCTTGTCAAAACTTCCATCATTGTTGAGGACCAATGGGAACATAACGTAGCCATTTAATATGAAAGCGATTAAAATAACAGTGAGAAGACAAGCTACATAAGGCCGGTTCAAGCAGCAATGGCTTCCAGGACTTTCCGAAAGCTTGAAACCGAAGTAATTAAATGATTTAACCAGCAACCATAATCCCGCTCGATCGAATAATTCTGCCGCATTCGGTACAAAAGTTGAGCTTGGTGCATCACAAACCGCTTTTGATTCTACGATTTTAACTTTAAACATTATTCTTGTTACTCGTTGAGGGGATTGTATTGATAATGTTTGAATACTGGTAATAATTTAGTTGAATTTTTTTTTTTTTTTTAATTTTTTATTGATGTTTTATCTCTCTTGGTAACTGAGTTTCAAGTTTCTTCGGTTAAAAGCTAACGCTTTTTAAAAGTTTATTAATAGTCAGCAGGAATATTTTATTTAAATTAGTTACTAGTGTATATTAGATGTGCAGTTTTTAATACGAAATCAATAATTACTTTAACACATTTTTTCCCTACTGGTTCTTTGTACATTTCAAATACAATGACATGTAAGTGCATACAGTGCTGTTTAATTATGCATGATTCATCATGCATAATTATGTATAATTTAAAATTAAATTCCGTTGAGTACCAGTGTGTAGCTAATGATAGTTCCAACTACCTAAAATAGTTTAGCTTGCAATTAGAAGTTATTAAAAATTTTTTTTTTTTTAATATTAATTTACTGTAAAAATAAACATTTTTTTGGCTTTGAAAATTCCTCCATACGTGAAAACAGCTTTTGTTTCGGTTCGCTCTTGCATATACACCAGGTAATTTATGCGGATCTAGAAAAAAATCTATTAATTGTATACGCTACTGCATTATTTTCTTGTGTAGTGTTAAAGCAACATGTAACGAGAATGACTTCTAGGGTTATTTGTATGCCCTAATGAGGTCATGATAACAAATATTTCCATTAGTTGGTCTATCTGATTTTACTATCTAATAATAAAATTATTTTAATCTATAAGCAGGTGTCTTACCGCAGAACACTGTTCCAATTCAACCAGCGAAGTAGATGAGTTAGTAAGTGTTAGCGATGATTTCAACTGAAAATCAATCATAATAGAAATTAATAAATTTTTATTTGGTAAGCGTCATTCAAACCTTACCTTATCGTTAATATGGGCGCATTTTAATGCTTTCCAAACAATACAAAACATTAGCAGAAAACCGAATTGTACGGTATTGGAGAACTGACCGTTTCTGAAGGACATCATCTTGATCATAGTTACGCTGACTAGTAATTCCAAGCATAGGGAAATGAATAGAAAGTTGGAAAAAAATTTGTCTGCTTCGATGACTATTAAACTGATTTTCTGATGGAACATTATTTTGTAAGCCAAACTGGAAAGCTCATTTTCGGTCGTCTCCGAAAAAGGTGAAGAATGTTCCATCCAAATGTCTTTTACTTGTCTCGTAATTTTTTCCGGTAGAATGTAAGTGTCGATGAGCGTTTCAATGACATCGCATACAATTTTCAGCGCCCAATGAGATATAATGTAAAAGGATCCAGTCGTAATCAACCAAGTGGTCATCGACAAGAAAGCCACCGGTGCGATGAATTCATTGAACCGACTTTGATTATTCGTTTTCAAGCCATCAGAACCATTGCCGTAACAGCTATAGGTGAAAAACATGAGAGCGACGGTAATAAAACCTATTCCAATTCCTAAGCTGCGGTGTATGTTGCGGGCGCATTTCTTTTTAACCTCGGGTAAAGGAATGCGGTGGATGGCCGAAGCCAAACTGCGCATAAGTAAAGAGTAGTGTTTTGCGTTCCGGATGGCGCTTATGTAGATCACGAGGCTGCCTATGAAACCTATGGAAACAATCATCCCGTAGCTGAGGCTTTCAAGGAGCCCAGCACCATCCATGAGCACATAGAAGAGAATGAAAATATGGGCTATAGAGGATATGATGGAGACTAAGAGTAGACCCACCACTTGCCATTTCCTCACCACAGCACTGTCCTTTTCCAGATACAGACCCCACCAATGGAACAGGCGTATCAAAAACCATAGACCGTTCTCCCGGAACCTCTCAACGTTTAAATCAATGGATGATTTAAACCAGTTCCTATTCACCATTTCTGTCTCCATGTTTTGGCTACAAATTCTAATGAATAAATGAGTCAAATAACGACCGCTAATTTATTATTTTAATCAAACAGTTAATACCGAAAATCAATTTGTTTAATATAAAAATGTTTACAAACTCAGAAATGACAGTTTTAATGGCGTCAAAAATGAGACGTTAACAATTTAATAACTTAATTTTTTGGAGTCTTTAGCTCTATAATATTAAAGGTATATATTAGCTATTACTTTAAAAAAAAAAAAACTTAAGTAGAAGTTAAAATAATGTTAATTTGACTTTAAATAATTTTATTAGTTTTGAAAATAATTAAACATTAAATTAAAACTCGTTTATTGGCGTTTAATAATATTAGCCTAGGCATGTTACTGCATGTTAAGTCAAGTTATAATATCGAAACAATTTTTTTTTACCAAATTAATTGAAAAAATTTCAAATATAATTTTTTTTTTTGTAATTAATTTTATGGATTTTCCGAGTACAATACATTGTTGTTGATTTTTTATGCATTGTACTTTAAAACTAAGTTACTACAATTTAAAAGTAAACGGTAGGCTACTTTTTGTAATAAAATTGCTTGAACTTTTATATTTTTGAATTTTTCGAAGATTTGAGGATTTTAAATATGGAAATTAAATTTAGTATTCCAAATATCTTTTATTTATAGTTTTGCATTGTGTTTAAATGTGACTGACGCACATTATGGAGCTTTCTAAAACCTAAATCCGTGAATAATAAAACATTTTCCAAAGAAAATAATTCTTAATGTATATACACTGTACATGTACTCAGTAAAAATCCAAATGTGGAATAGCGCTATTTATTTAAAAATAAAATAAGTCTACTAAATTATATGTTCATTAAATGGAAAGTAATATGTTTGAAAGTTTCACAAAAATGAGAATTTGTGTTTACGTAATTCCATGTAGAACCATGGCGTAGGTGAAGACTGTACCTATTATTTACAATAATTTTAATCTGGATGAATAGAAAATAATAAAACTGGGTTTAAAAAAAACAGTTTTTTACTGTAAAAATGAATGTTTTTCCGATGGGAAAAAGGTTTCCGTAGGTTATCTCAGCTCTGTGTATGTTCTGCTCTTCCAAATACAATACGTAGCTCACTTGTTCCTATTAAACTGAAGTAGTACTAATTAGCAAAAAGACGTTTAAAAAGGACTTACATTGGAATATTGGTTAAAATTTGGCAACTTTTTCATAATCAAAGACGTCTTCAGCTGAATAAAAAAAAATTTCAACGATATAATTATAATATGCATTTAGTTTTCTACAACTGAGTGGGATACTTTTTCGTTGACGTTTCCGCATATGAAAAGTTTCCACAGCATCAAAGCAATGTGTAACATGTACGCGTAAGCCATGACTGAGTAAGCGCCATTTTGTAGGGTGAGCAGCTTGACGAAAGCTATGCAGATTGAGATTTCAATGGTTAAAGTAAAAAACAGGTAGTGAGTGAATGCGGAGTTTGCCACTTCGATTATTTGACTTATCTTCTTATGGTTAATTAATTTCTGGCTCATTTCATCCGCGCGCACGTTGTCCCACTGCTTAGGATCACTCCATATATCATCAGCCACCCGTTCTTGGGCGCTCACTTTTGGGTTGAGATAAATTTCGAGAAGAAAGTCCATCATTTTGCATGCGATAGAAAGATAAATGCCCGCGAAAAAGTAAAATTGGCCGATAGTTGCAAACAAGACAAGGTTGATTGTGCTGGAAAAAGTGACGAGGAAAGGCGTAGTTGAAGTTGCTTGGTCATTGCCATGGTCATACAGCCATTGCTCCCCTTGTGGGATACTGGCTATAGCTAATAAAATATTAATTATGAAGCAAGGAACGCTCCATAAGAAAAATGTATGTTTAACGCTCCGAACAAATTTTTGTTGGCGCTCCGAGTCATTTACTCGGTCTACGGCGGAAGCTAAGCTTTTGAAAAGGATGCTATAGTTTCGAGCATTGATGATCCCGAAAAAATACATCAACATTTCTATAACGTAGCCTACCGTCATTAGCATGTAGAAGCCCGCAGTTTCCGTATCAAAACTTCCATCGTTGGCGATGACCAATGTATACCTATTGTAGCAAGTGATTGGGAAAGCGATGAAAATGGCAGTCAGATGGAAAGCTACGTAAGGCCGGTTGAAGCAACAGTGGTTATTGGGGTTTTCAGAAAGCTTGAAGCCGAAAAAGGAGAGTGATTGAACCAGCAACCACAATCCCGCTCGATTGAATAAATCGGCCGCTCCATTCGGGGTAATTGCCTCCTGCATCTTTACTTCCACTATTTCTTCGGGAATTATTGAGTTTGAATGCGCAATGTTTAGGGTGAGCATTATTTTTTATTAATTGTGGAGACAAAGTATTTACCGATATAATAAGTTATTTTATTTTTTAATAGCTTTTTATTAATTCCCTGTAATATATGTCTCTTAGCAACTTTGTTTTCGTTTATTTTGATTAAAAACTGACACTTTATTTAATGACATTTTAATATTATTGGTAAATATAATTATTTTATTCAAGCTATATAAGCGGTTTATAACGTGAGTGCAATTTCTGAAACAACATATCGGTATTAATTAGTTTTTTAAAAACATTTTTTAAAAGTAAATGCATAAATTACAATTTGTTCCTAAATTAGGGCCTACATATGCATGAATTTAAAAAAAAACATATTCAGTGATGCATCGTAATTTTCTTGTATGAGATTTCCTCAAAAAGGATGAGAAGGACCTTAGTAGTAAACTATGATAGGCCTAAATATTTTTTGTTAAAAATAATTTCTTCTTTATGAAATGCTTAAAAAACCAAAAACTATTCCTAATAGAAAATGCATCCAATGCTTGATACCTGGAAACCTCGCGTTTATAAAATAATAATGAATCAGGTTTTAATGATTTCCATTAATGTAATTCTCAGTTGTTTTATTTGAATTCGTGTTTACATTCCCTGTAGAACCATGGCGTAGGTGATGACTGTGCCTATAATCTAGAATTTTAACGATGATGAATAGGTAATAGCCTAGTTAACTAAAATTAAAGGAAAAAATATTTTATTTACAGTAAAAATGAATGTTTTTCCAATTGGAAAAAGGTTTCCATAGGTTATCACAGCTCTGTTTATGTTCTGCTCTTCCAAGTACAATACGTAGCTTACTTGTTCCTAACTCGTATTATACATTGAATTAGTACTACTGTAATTAGTAAGAAAACGTTTAAAAACAACTTACCGGTACATTGGAATATTGGTAAAAGTTTGGCAACTTTTTCAGAGTCAAATAAGTCTTCAACTGAAGCAAAAAATTAATTATCATTACAGATTAGAGTGTAAACTGAAATGAGTGGGTTACTTTTTCATTGACGTTTCCACATTTGAAAGCTTTCCACAGCATCATGGCGATGTGAAAGATGAACGCGTAAGCCATGATTGAATATGCGCCCTTTTTCATGGTGATCAGCTTGACGAAAGCTATGCAGATTGATGTTTCAATCGTTAATGTAAAAAACAAGTAGTAACTAAATACGGAGTTTGCCTGTTCAACTATTTGGCTTATCTTCCTATGGTTAATTAATTTCTGGCTCATTTTATCCGCTCGCACTTTGTCCCACTGTTTGGGATTATTCCATATATCATCCACCGCTCCTTCTCCAGCACTCACTTCTGGGCCAAGATAAATTTCGAGGAGAAAATCTATCATTTTGCAAGCGATGAAGAGATAAATGCTCGTGAAAAAATAAAATTGACCGATAGTTGCAAACCACACACAGTTGAGTGTGCTGGAAAAAATGAACAAGAAGGGTGTGACCATGCCTTGGTCATCCAACCAATTCTCTTCTTGAGGGAAACTGTAAACTGCTACAAAAATAGTAATCAAAAAACAAGGAACGCTCCATAAGAAAAAAGTGCGGTTGACGCTCCGAGCAAATTTTTGTCGGCGTTCCGAGTCGTTTACTTGATCTACGGCAGAGGCTAAGCTTTTAAAGAGGATATTATAATTTCGAGCGTTCAAAACCCCAAACAAATAAATAAAAATAGCTGTAAGGAATCCTCCCGTCATCAGTATGTTGAAGCTGGCGCTTTCCAAGTCCAAACTTCCGTCGTTGTTGATGGCCAATGCATACCTAATGTAGCAATTGAATGCAAACGCGATGAAAGTGAAAGCGAGAAGGAAAGCTACGTAGGGCCGGTTCAAGCAACAGTGATTTTTAGGTCTCTCCAGCAGCTTGAACCCGAAATAAGTGAGGGATTTAACCAGCAGCCACAATCCTGCTCGATCGTATGTTTCGGCTGCATTCTGACTAGATGTAAATGCTTTCTGCATCTTTCCGTTCACCGCCTCATCTTGAATTACTGAATTGGAACGCAAGATTTTTGGGTTGGACATTATTTCTTTTTATTGTAGCGAGATAATATTTATAATGAGCTAATTTAATACTCCAATACGTTTTTTTTTTTTTTTTAGCTTTTTATTAATACTATAATATTATGATATTACCCCTAGCAACTGGGTTTTCGTTTACCTCGGTTAAAAACTAATACTGTAATTTATTAACATCATTTTAATATTATTAGTAAACATAATTAATATCTGTGACAGCATATTAATTAATTTTCTTATTTTTTTAATTTTTTGTAAAGTTTATAAGTAAATGAACATGCATTTTATTTTGAATATTATTCATATTTTAAGATAAAATTCTTTTGAGAAGCATCGCTTAGGTGATATTAGTTCCATCTGCCTAACACAGTTTAATTTACAGTATAGTATCTAGTTACGTGTACTAAAATAATTTTTTTAATATTAGTTTCCTGGGCCTCGTTTCATACTTTTTGTTAATATTATAAGCATTATGTTAAAATTATGTACTTGCGAAACCAACATTGTCCTACAACAATGAGTTTTAGAAATGTGATCATTTTAAATTATATGAGTCAATATTCAAAATATTCTCTATATAGAGGAAATATATTTAATTTTTGATGACATAAAATTAGCATCTATAAAATAAACAAATTCAATGATTCTCAGTTGTGTTTACATTCCCTGCAGAACCATGGCGTAGGTGACGACGGTGCCTATAATCTAGAATTTTAATGACAATAAATAATTAACAAAAGTTGGTTAAAAATAAAGGTTTTTACTGTGAAAAGGAATGTTTTTCTGATGGGAAAAAGATTCCCGTAGGTTATCTCCGCTCTGTTTACGTTCTGCTCTTCCAAGTACAATACGTAGCTCACTTGTTCCTTTATCCGATATTAAATTAATAATTCTAAATTATTAGTTCATAATAAAACGTTTAAAAATGGCTCACATTGGAATATTGGTAAAAGTTTGGTAACTTTTTAAGAGTCAAAGATTTATTTAACTAAAAAATAAGATTAAATTTTAATGACAACTTCGCATGGAACTTGAAAAAATGCGCTTTTATTATTACATTTGAGAGGTTTTACCTTTTCATTGACGTTTCCGCATATGGAAACTTTCCACAGCATCATGGTGATGTGAAAGATGTACACGTAAGCCATGACTGAATAAGCACCATTTTTCATGGTGAGCAGCTTGACAAAAGCTATGCAGAGTGAGATTTCAATGGTTAACGCAAAAAACAGGAAGTGAGTGAATGCGGAGTTTGCCTGTTCGACTATTTTGCTTATCTTTCTGTGATTAATTAAATTGTTTCTCATTTCTTCCGTTCGCACCTCGTCCCACTGTTTCGGATCATCCCATATATCATCCACCATTCGTTCTCCAACATTTATTTCTGGACTGAGATAACTTTCGAGGAGAGACTCTATCATTTTGCAGGCAATTGAGAGATAAATACTCGTAAAGAAGTAAAATTGACCAATAGTTGCGAACCAGATAAGGTTGAGCATTTTGGAAAAAATGCAGATGAAGGGATTGGTGATGGCTATCTTGCCTTGGCTATCCAACCAGTAATCGCCTTGATTGAAGGTAGTTATAACTAACAAAATCGTAATTGTAAAGCAAGGAACACTCCAGAAGAAAGTAGCGCGTTTAACGCTTCGAACGAATTTTTGTCGGCGCTCCGAGTCATTTACTTGGTTCACAGCGGAGGCTAAGCTTTTAAAGAGGATACTATAGTTTCGGGCATTGATGACCCCGAAAAAATAAATAATAATAGCTGTCAGGAATCCTCCCGTCATCAGCATGTAGAAGCCGGCGCTTTCCATGTCAATAGTTCCGTCGCTGTTGACGACCAATGGATGCATAATATAGCAATTGAATCCAAAAGCGATGAAAGTGGCAGTCAGAAGGAAAGCTACGTAAGGCCGGTTCAAGCAACAGTGCTTTCTAGGGCTTTCCGTAAGCTTGAAGCCGAAATAGGAGAATGATTTAACCAGCAACCACAATCCCGCTCGATTGAATACATCAGCCGCATTCGGTGTAAATGTCTTCTGTATCTTTATTTCCGCCGCCTCATCGTGAATTATTGAGTTTGAACGCACGATTTTTAGGCTGGACATTATTTCTATTAGTTGTGCAAGGAGAGTATTTATAATAGGTTAATTTAATTTTTTATGGTTTTCTTTTATTAATGATATACGGTACTTCTCTTAGCAACTGGGTTTTTGTTTACCTAGGTTAAATTAAAGCTAACAAAATTTTAAACGCATTTTGATCATTATTATTGGTAAACATAATTACTTAATTTAATTGAGTTTCCACACTATATATATCCACTGCAAGTAACTTATATGCAGTTTTTAATGTGAATGCAATTTTTTAAACATTTTTTTTTTAAAATAAATTATTTAAAAATTTCACACGTAAATGCATAAAATGCTGTTTATCTCGAATATTTCAAGATGAAATTCCGTTGAGAACCAGCGTATAGGTGATGATAGTTCCAACTACCTACAATAGTTTAATTTGTTATACCTAGTTATTAAAATAATTTTTTTAAATAATAATTTTACCGTTAGAATAAACATTTTTTTGGCTCTGAAAATTCCTCCGTAGGTTAAAATGGCTTTGCTTTCGGCTTGCTCTTGCATATACACCAGGTAATTTATTCGGGTCTAGAGAAATGAATTAAAATGAATTGTTTGTAGCTATTATCCTTTTTTAATTTACCAGTACATACTAGCAACAAAAAAGTCCTTAAGTATTAAAACTACCCAATTTAAATTAATTTTATGAAGGAAGAAAAAGAAATGATATTGAGGGAGTGGTGGGCAACATTATGGAAGTGTGTATGTGTACTATACAGCATTGTCATGCAAAATTCCTAATTTGCCCATTTAATTTTACAACCAGGTATCTATTTCTTTTACAAT
The DNA here is from genome assembly GCA_034692225.1 of Polydesmus complanatus. Taxonomy (NCBI): domain Eukaryota; kingdom Metazoa; phylum Arthropoda; class Diplopoda; order Polydesmida; family Polydesmidae; genus Polydesmus; species Polydesmus complanatus. The sequence goes on from JAQGAZ010000651.1 coordinate 18,947, forward strand.
AACTTTTGCTTTATAAGTATTGTTATGTGAATTGTCTTACTGCAGAACACTGTTCCAATTCAGCTGGTGAAGTAGATACGTTAGTTAAGGTTAATGACGATCTTAGCTGAAAATTAATCATTAATTAATAACATTTTTATTTTGTGACATCTTTTAAATTAATACTTTATCGTTAACATGGGCGCATTTTAATGCTTTCCAAATGATACAAAATATTTGCAAAATGCCAAATTGCGCGGTATTGGAGAACTGACCGTCTCTTACGGACATCATCTTGACCAAAGCTATGCTGACCAAAAGTTCCACGCATAGGGTAATGAGTAGGAAGTTGGAAAAAACTTTATTAGCTTCGATGACCATTAAACTGATTTTCTGATGGAAGGTTATTTTGTTCACTAAGCTCATGTTCTCATTTCCGTTCGGCTCCGAATAAGATGAAGAATGTTCTATCCAAATGTCTTTTATTTTACCCGAAACACCTTTGGGTAAGACGTAAATATCGATGAGCGTTTCAATGACGTCGCATACAATTTTTAGCATCAAATGCGAGATAATATAGAAGGCTCCCACGGTCGTTAGCCAAACTGACAAGGAGATGAAAGTCAACGGCAAAAGAAAGGGGTCGAACCAACTTCGGTTATTCGTTTGAAGCCAAACAGATCCTTCACGACAAAAGCCATAGATGAAAAAAGCAAAAAGGAGGATGAAAAAAAATATTCCAATTCCTACAGAGCGGAATATGTTCCGCGCGCATTTCTTTTTAACTTCTGGCGAAGGAATGCGATAAATGGCCGAAGCCATACTGCGCATGAGTAAAGAGTAGTGTTTCGCGTTTCGGATGGCATATATGTAGACGGTGTGAGTGGATATGAAACCCGCAGAAATAACCATTCCGTAGCCGAGGCTTTCGAGGAGCCCAGCGCCATCCATGAGCACGTAGAACAGAGTCAGGATATATGCTATGGAGGATGGGATTGAGGCCAGAAGTATACCCATCACGTGCCATTTCTTTACCACGGCGCTGTCTCTCTCCAGGTGCAGACCCCACCAACGGAACAGGCGTATCGGAAACCACAAACCGCTCTTTCGAAACTTTTCCACATCTATATCAACGGACGATTTAAACCAGTCTCTGTTCGCCATTTATTACGCTGTTTTCGTTGTTTTCAGCAAAATATAAATGAGCGAAATGACGACCTCTATTTTATTAATTTGATGAGTCGTTTCTAGAAAATCAATTTGTTTGATCAAAATGTTGACTTACTGTAACTTACAGGCGACAATTTTCTTTTATAATGACGAAAGATATATAGTTGGATAAATTAGATATTTTTATTAGCTATTACGTTAATCAATTTAATTTGAAATGCAAATAACGTAATTTTTTTTATCTATGGTCTTATCATAATATTATCGTAATTGAAATATAGTGCACTCTATTGGTTATTTGAAGGACGCAAGTGCTCTATTATTATTATTAGCAGGTAATTTGCTTAGACGAGTGACAAATTTGCATCATAACATTTTTACAAAAACGCAATCAATTTGTTTACGTGTATGTAAATTTTTGAAATCTTTTAGCAATTTGTAAATTGCTGCAACAAAAAATTATTAATTATGAACCATCAAATACTCGTACTATTATACTATATTTCACCCATTATTACAAGCAGTTCGGGATGACGACTTGACCCCTTATCTGGGGTTCCTTACCCTTAACATAGAATTCGAATGATATACCATAAAAATTTGAAATAGAAAAATAAAATGGACAATGTGTTTAAACTTGGTTGACGATCAAAGCGTAGGTGATTACAGTTCCTAAAATCTGGAAAAGATTTAAATAATTATATTTAAAGCTTTTTGTAGAAAGGCTCAAGTCTAGTACCGTAAAAATGAACGATTTACGAACTGGAAATAGTCCTCCGTATGTAATAGCAGCTTTAGCAGAACGCTGCTCATTCATGTATTGAATATAATGAATTTGTTCCTAAATTCCACATTTTATAATTTTAAAATTCATCTGTAAAGTCCATTTAAAAGGAAACTTGTAATGCAAACTCTTCCCCCCCCCCCCTCCCTTCCTGGTTTTTGACTTACGGATGAACACTGCGATAGTTCCTGTGGTAAATTCAAATTATTTGTCAGCAACGAAGATTCCAACTATGTCGTAAATAATTCAATTCAAAAATAAACAAATAAATAAAATGGACAAATAAGGCTTAGGTGGAATTACTTTATCATTGACGTTAGCGCAGTTAATGGCTTTCACAATGAGAAGAAACATGTGCATAGCATTGAGGTGAGCGTTGAAGGCCGAGGAGTGGTCATTAATATTCAACAACTTGACGTAGACGATGCTGATGGTGACCTCCATGGACAGAGCGATGAGTAGATAGTTGGAGAAGACCTTGTCGGCCTCTCGAACTATCAGCGACATCTTTTGGTGTAAAATAATTTTACGACTTATTTCTTCCGCTTTCAAGCTGGAAGGGTTTGCGTACCAATGGTCATCGCTGTCCCTCGTTTCATTTCTTAAGTCGCTGAAATGGGCATCTATAACAAATATCAACAGCCGGCACACGGTGATGAGCATGCTGTGCGTGAAAATATAGAAGGAACCCAGAAAGAAAATCCACGAGGAATTTCCAACAAACACTAGATGGTTGAGGGCGTTTAACCAGAATGAAGCAGAAACGGCTTTGTCATTTGGTTGGTACAACCATAATCTTCCGCTTAAGTACAGAAAAACATACACCGCGGTTTTTACGAAAATTAAATTGATTAAAGAGAGAGCGGAAATGACTTTTACCCGCTTAAGGGCTTTTTTACGCGTTTCGGGGTGAGGTATAGCGTCAATCGCTGATGAGATACTGCGAAGGAGAGTGCGGTAAGCTCTGGCTCGATAAAGGACATTGACGTAGTTGAGGATTGTGGTGAGATAACAGAAGCATACGAGAACCCACAGGCATACTTTATCTAAATCGACGATTGGGTAGTTAGCAATGAGCTCGATAAACGAGGTTAAACACACTATGATGAAGGAAGTGATGGTGACGAGCAGATAGAAACCAGCTAGCCAGCGGTTAACCAAAGGGGCCGATGGGTTGGGAGAACCCAAGTTGAAAGCAAAATAGCGAAATTCGCATAGGATGATGAAGAAGCAGGTTCGCTGTAGGACCGATTTAACGGAAAACATCGCTCTACGCAATTTTTATAAAAATGCTTTTAAGAATTTTATTGAATGCCGAACCGAATTTTATTTTTTTATTTTATGGATTTTCAGTAATTAATTAATACTTTCTAAAGGGCAAGTGACGTTTACGTCGCAACTTTTTTTTTTTTTTTTTGAGTGATTACGATGACTATCATTAATGAATTTGTTTTTCTAATAATATTTATTTAGGTTTAATTAGTTTTAGAGCGTTTAACGTAAAATTTGAACGTGGTTTTGCAACATTAATTAATCCAGTTTTAACATTTTTCTAGATTTTGAAATAAATTAATTAAATTCAGTAAAATTATTTATGCTATTCACAATTTTTTTTATTAAGTTTCGATCGTGTTTACACTTGGTTGACGATCAGTGCATAAGTGATGGCGGTTCCCAAAACCTATAAATATATTCCAAAGATATGAAAAACTTATTAAAAGAAAATGCATAAGTTTATTACCGTAAAAATAAATGATTTCCGCACCGGAAATAGTCCTCCGTAAGTTATTGCAGCTCTAGAAGAGCGCTGCTCATTCAAGTATTGATTGTAATAAATTTGTTCCTAAATTATTTGTAAAAATTTACATTATTTTTTTGAGTAGACTACTCTTGTTTTTGACTTACGGATGAACTTTGAGATAGGTCATGGGGTAAATACACATTGTTCGTCAGCAATGAGGATTCCAACTACATCGTAAATAATATTATTTTCAAATACAGTATTGTACAATAATACAAGTTTTTTTGGGAATTACTTTCTCATTAACTTTAGCGCAGTAGATGGCTTTCAAGACGAGAAGAATAATGTGAACGCTATAAAGGTTGGCGTTGAGCCCAGAAGTTGCCTCGTGACTTTTCACTAATTGAACGAAAACGATGCTGATGATGACTTCCATCGATAGAGAAATTAGTAGAAAGGTGGAAAAGACCTTGTCAGCCTCTCGAACTATTAGCGACATTTTTTGGTGTAAGATGATCTTACGACTTATTTCTTCCGGTGTCAAGCTTGCATGCTTTGCGTACCAGTGGTCGTCGCATTCTCTTTTTTCTTTTCGCACGTCGCCAAAATGGGCGTCGATGACGATTAACAGCAAGCGGCATACGGTGATGAGCATGCTGTTAGTGAAAATGTAGAAGGTACCAATACAAACAATCCACACACTATTTCCAGCGAACACTAGATGATTGAGGGCGGTTAACCAGAGCGAAGCAGAAACTGCTTGGTCGTTTGATTTGAACAACCATAATCTTTCTTTAAGGTAAAAAATAATAAAAACCCCAATTTTTCCGGAAATTAGAGGAATTAAAGAGAGAGCGGAGTTTACTTTGACGCGTTTAATGATTTTTTCCCGTATTTCCGGTTGAGGGATGGTGTCGATAGCTGATGAAATGCTGCGAAGGAGGGTGCGGTAAGCTCCGGCTCGAGAAAGGATAGTGACGTAGTTGAGAATGGTGGTAAGGTAACAGCCACATACGACGGCCCACTCACACGCATTATCTAATTCCACGCTTGGGTAGTTAGCGATTAGATCGGCGAAGGATTTGATTGCTACGATGATAAAGCAGATAATGGTGGAGAGCAGATAGAAACCAGCTAGCCAACGGTTAACCACAGGGACCGATGGGTCGCGAGAACCAAAGTTGAAAGCCCAATAGCGAAATTCACAAAGGGTGATGAGAAAGCCGGTTCGCCTTTGAACCGAATTTATTGCAAACATCATTCAGGCCCTTTACAACTTGCGTCCATTCGGTATATATATTTTTTTTCTAATTTTAAATGAACACTAAACGAAAAAACGAGTGTTTTATGGATTTTCGATAATGCATAATTATATTTTTGATAACTGAAAAAAGTAACTTTTAAGTTACACCTATAATTATGTTAGCGATAAGTTTTCTTTACCGGTATTGTTGACAATCAATTTAAGGAGCTAAAATAATGGCAAACTAATTCGTTATTTTGATCATTTGGTTAGTGAAAATCAATATGTTCGATTCAGGGGCGGGTTTAGGTTTTTTGAAGCATAGGGCTAATAATTGAAGGCCAATGGCACACCATTGATTAAAATAAAACAATTAATACTACCAATTAGCTTTACAGTATTATTTATTATTATTATTTTTTTTTTTATTATTTTTAAGAATCAATATTTGTGGGTTTCTAACCTGCATGAAATGGTGATGAACTACAAAAGCCCCTAAAAATTAAAACTAATAAATATTTATGCGCATCCAAAAAATTTTATTAAGTTTTGAAAGTGATTAGACTTGATTGACGATCAGAGCGTAAGTGACGATGGTTCCCAAAACCTGGAAATAGAGTTAAAATATAATTTAAATTTTTTTAAAAATTTTTTTTTTAAATTTGTAATACCGTAAAAATAAAAGATTTCCGAACTGGAAAAAGTCCTCCATAAGTTAATTGGGCCCTACAAGTGCGCTGCTCATTCAAATATTGAATGTAATAAATTTGTTCCTAAATATTTAATAATTTTGAAGATTAATAGAAACTTTAATTACCCAACCTCCCTTCTCGGATTTTTAACTTACGGATGAACATTGAGATAGTTCTTTTGATAAATACACGTTATTTGTCAGCAACGAAGATTCTAACTATACCGTAAATAACATTATTTTTTTTTAAAAAAAAGTTTACAAAAAATAGATTTGATGGGAGTTACTTTATCATTGACATTAGCGCAGTAAATGGCTTTCACCACGAGGAGAAACATGTGCATACAATTGCGGTGAGCGGTGAAGGTCAAGGAGCGGTCGTGACTATTCAATAATTTGACGTAAACGACGCTGATGATGACCTCCATGGACAGCGCGATGAGCAGGTAGTTGGAAAAGACTTTGTCAGCCTCTCTAACTATCAGCGATATCTTTTGGTGTAAGATAATTCTTCGACTTATTTCTTCCGGTTTCAAGCTCGAAGGGCTTGTGTACCAATGGTCTTCGCTTTTCTTGGTTTCTTTTCGTAATTCGCCGAAATAGACATCCATGATCATTAGTAACAGCCGGCACACGGTGATGATCATGCAACTCGTGAAAATGTAAAAGGAAGCGACCGAAAACATCCACACGGTATTCCCGGCGAACACTAGATGGTTGAGGACGTTTAACCAGAACGAAGCAGAAGCGGCTTCGTTACTGGGTTTATACAACCATAATCTTCCGTTAAAGTATACAATAAAATAAACTGCGGTTTTCAACAAAATTAGAGTTATTAAGGAGAAAGCGGAGATGTTTTTAATGCGTTTAATGACTTTTTCTCGTATTTCTGGATGGGGAATAGCGTCGATAGCCGATGAGATACTGCGGAGCAGAATGCGGTAGGCACCGGCTTGATAAAGGATGGCGATGTAGTTGAGGACGGTGATTAGGTAACACAAACATATGATGACCCACACGCATACTTTATTTAAGTCGACGATCGGATAGTTAGCGATTAAACCGATGAATGAGGTTACTCCCACGGTGATAAAGGAGCCGATGGTGATCAGCAGGTAGAAACTGGCTAGCCACCGGTTAACCACTGGGGCCAATGGGTCGAGGGAACTTACGTTGAAAGCAAAATAGCGAAATTGACAGAGGATGACATTGAAGCCGGTTTGCTTTAAGACCGAATCCGCGGAAAACATCGCTCGCATTTTTTCGAAAGACTTATTACAAACGCTGAATGGACCAATTATTATCTATTACTTATGCGTACTTAATTAGTATTTTCTAAGTGTAAAGATATGTCTAGGTCACGCCTAGTAATTAATAAAATTATTGGTAAACTTACTAAGTATTGGATTTTCTAATACCGGTAAATACATTTTCAGGGTCATATTTCATTTATTACCGTAATTGGTTTTTTAAGTAGTTTTATTAGTAAAATCAACAAAGAAAAATGGTGAAGTGTTGTGAAAACTGACAAGTGGAATTTTAATTAGCATTTTTTTTTTTCTTAATTTGAAATGTTGTACTTTTAAATTAAAAGGCTATTTAATTGATAAAGAGCATTTTATACTGCGTTGAAAAGAATGAGTAAACAAAAAATATGTAGGTTTTAATATTGTAAGATTTTGATTTTAAAATGCAATTTTAACGTTTTAAAATATTGTAATTTTAAATAATATTGTGAATTTAATTTATTTATTATTTTTTTTGAATTTTAACCGTTGATTCCTTGTAAGACGAGAGCGTAGGTTAAAGCTGTTCCTCCGATCTAAATTCAAATATAATATGTATCGAGTCAATTTTGTTAATAATTTGAGGTAGTCAAAATAAATAGTATGGAGAAATTGACTGACTGTAAAAATGATTGATCTTCGAACTGGAAAAAATCCCCCGTAGCTAAACTCGGCTTTGTTTACGTTCTGTTGACTTAGGTACAGTTGGTAATGAGCCTGCTCCTGCCAAAATAAACAATCTCTGATTCATTCACGTTGATTTTAACTAACTAGGATTAATGAACACTTACAACTGTGAAATAATTCAAGTCTTCCAATGTGACCGAAGGATTTTTTGGAGTTAGCGACGAATTTAACTGGAATTATCCGTAATTTTAAATGCATTATAGTGATAGTAATTATAACTGTAATGTGCTGCATGTTTTTTTGTTGGGAGAGTTTAGGAAATTTCATTTTTTAAATATTTAGAAAACGCATTTTTTTTAAGTGCACAGCTTAAAATAAAGCTGTGATTCTATCTTAATTAATTATAATTATAAAAGGTAAAATGTTTTGAGAGGTCATAAATTGTAGCAGCTGTACCGTATCATTATTTAGTAGATACGGCAATGAGAAAAAAAAAAGCAGAATAAATTTGCGGTAAATAAAAAAAAATTTTAAGAAGCTCCCCCTTGACGTACGCATTGAGTTTACACGCATAAACCATAAGCACGCTGCATCGCAATACAGCTTTCTTTTTCTTTCTCAGAAAATGACACATCAACAAATGATTTTTTTTGAATCTTACATTCATTGCTTCTTATATTTTGAACAACTCTAAAGCTAAGACTCAAGCTTATTTAATACTTATAAAAAGTGCAATTTTTGAGAGGTGTTAAGTTGTAGCAGCAGTACCTTATCATTAACAGCTGAGCAATACATGGCTTTCCATATGAGCAGACACATTTGAATAGTGTTGAGATGGGCGGTGAAAGAGAAATCTCCATTTTTCATCGTCGTAATTTTAACGTAGGCGATGGAAATGACCAGTTCCAAAGAGACCGAAATGAATAAAAAGTTAGTAAAAACTTCATTCGCTTCGTTCACTATTCGACTCATCTTTTGATGCAAAATGATTTTCCTGGACAAATTAAAAGTCTGCGACTGAACTTTCGAGGCCCACACATCATTCTTTTCCGTTTTAGCTTCATTATCATCATCATCATTTTCACTTAGATACGTATTGGCCAGGGTCAATATGGTTCTGCAGAGAATGGCAATGAGGCAATTTGTGAAGACGTAAAAAGAACCGGTGGTGATCACCCAAAAGGGTTTAGCCAACAGATTAATCGCGTCCAAAATTCTGAACACAATTCTATCCCCGAATGCAGTGACCAAGCCGAACTCGTCCTTGACCATGTGGAAAAATAGGACGAATATGTTGCTAGCGAGGATGGGGATGAGGCAACCAATGGACACCAACTTCACTCGTCTGACGCAATAGGTCTTGGCTTTTTCGTTCGGAATAGCGTCGATGGCCGAAGCTAGACTCCGAATCAAGGTGGAGTGGTGTTTGGCGCGGACGACGGAGTCCGCGTAGTTGGTTATAGAAGCTAAGTAGCCTAAGCTGATTACCAACCACAGACAAGCATTTTCGTAGTCAAACTCTTCTTTACTCATTACCAAATTGACGTACAGAGTAGGACAGCAAACGCAAATTGCAAAGGTGGAAGTGATTAGTTGGAAAACCATTAACCATCGGTTTACCTCTCTACCGGCGTATTCGTCGCAACCCAAACGAAAACCCCAAATGCGGTAGAGTTTTACTATAAGCGAAAGACCCGTTCGTTCGTACACTTTATCCATTTTTAAAACATAGAATGGTCACTCGATGCAGGTGTCGCTCTTACTTTTATTCGGATATTTCCGGGTGGCGAAAATGTTTGGTTGATTTATATAGCGAGCAAGGTTAATTAATTTTATTATTTGTTTTACATTATTTATTAACTTTATTATAATATATTGGTTTAAGTTAATTAAGTTACGTTATTATGTATTTGTTTAAGCCAATTACGTCGTTTTTCATTCGGTGGCCATGGCAAATGCGTGTCAACTACGTAGAGTTTGACAGTTTTTTTTTATAAATTAATTTGAAGGTGAAGTTTTGGAATAATTAATATATGCGTGTCATTAGAAATTTCTTAGTACCGGTATATAACTTTCCTTTTAACGAAGTTTTTAATTAAAAAATTGCAATTTGATATGTAATTCGAAAATTGTTGATTTTAAATTTTAGAATGGTTATTTGAATAATATGGAGGCTTATAATTTATTTATTGAAATTGTCATAAACGCTTTTTTAAATTATTTATTTATCAATTACAACATTCGGTAATAATTTAAACTTTATTTTTACGAGTTTTTCTTTATTATTATTATTGCACAGTTAATGCAACGAGCTGTGATCAACGAATCAATTGAAAATGTGCGGTAGAATTTTATTATACTGTAGTTTAAATTTGAGGCTGTGCTTATAATTACAGTACATGTATAATCAATAACATTAATGCTGTATTGCGATTGCTGTTTAAGATCCGATTCCGTTGAGCACCAGAGCGTAGGTGAGTGCTGTTCCGGCGATCTAAAATTATAAAATGGAATTAAATATCAATTTTAATTTAAAAAATAAATTTAAGTTTTTTTTTTTACCGTGAAGATGAATGTTTTTCTCACTGGGAAAAATCCGCCGTAGGTTAATTCCGCTTTGTTAATTAGTTGCTCGTTCAGATACAAAATGTAATTCACGTGTTCCTATCGAAAAATATTGGAAAGGCTCTTTTAAAGTCAAAATTATTCGAGGAACTTACGGCCGAACAGTGTTCCAGGTCTTGCAAAGAATTAGGGACGTTCCTCAACGTCAGCGACGATTTCAACTAGGAAGTCAAAAATAAACAATGCTGGTTAGAATCATGTGGCTTATGCAACAGTAACTAACGTAAACTGCACATGAATAATTAAACAAAAACATTAGAAAGACTTTTATTTGGATAAATTTATTAATAGACCTACAATAAATGAGTTTTTGGGGGCAAAAGTAAAATTTAGAAATCAAAATTTACTGAAATTTATTTTGTTTTGCTAAAGCACCTTTTCGTTGACTGTACCACAATAATAAGCCTTCCAAGGCAAAAAAACCATAGCCAAGATAAAAGTATGAGCATTGACAGAGTAATTGCCATCTTTCATCGTCATGAATTTGACGTAAATCACGCACACCACTAATTCCAATCCCAAACCCAAAAGGAGAAATCCGGAGAAAGTTTTATCCGCCTCTCTCACCAACAAACTCAACTTTCGGTACAGTCTAATCGTCTCTACAATACTTCGTCGCATTCCAATCGTAGGTTGTTTAGGAAAACGATCGTCGTCCTGCCATATATCCTCTGCAGCCGGGAACAGAGGGCCGATTGACTCGGTGTAAACATCTATGACCATAATAATAGCCTGGCTTAGGATGACCACCGCGCAATTACAGAACATGTAGAAGATGGCGATTGTCACGATCCAAACGCAACTTCCTATTATGTTAATTTTGTTGATGACGACGTAAAGCATCGATGTTTCCTCGCTAGATATATCCCAGAATTGGCCGTTGATGATAACGATAGAAAAAGAGCATAGCAAGCATATTATGATGAAGACTAAGGTTATCCTAGACAGAATTTTAATTTTTTTAATGCAATTAATTTGAGCGTTTTTATTAGTAATGCCGCGGATAGCCGATGCAAGACCGCGTAGTAGTCGGAAATAGTGGGTGGACGAGTAGATGGCCCAGATGTAAGTCGATATAGTGACAAAATAACTGGTGCTGATTAATACCCAAATGACCATGATTTCGTAGTCTATCCCATGATCAAACTTGATTAATTGAAGGCACATGATGAGACTGGACAGACCGAAGGTGACTACTGATGCGAACAGATTGAACGTTATTATAAATTTGTTTAATGTTGGTCGTAATAGGCCTGTAGGATAGAAATTAAAACCAAATAATCGTAAAAGCCTCACTATTATCCCTAAACCTGCCTCGTCCATTTGCGACATGTTATTTTTATGTGCACTGTATTAATGTGTTTTTTTTTTTTTTTTTAAAGAAAGCAATGAAGCGGCCGTTTTAAACTTTTATTAAAGAGTGTGGAGGCAATCATTTGATTAATCGTTACTTCTTATTAATAATGGTTCAAACATTGCAGAGTAGAAAAATACTGTCAAAGTGCCGATATGTGTAATTCATTTATCAATAGAAAATTTGCCAATTACCCAATTACAATAAAATGGTCAATAATAAAATTGACATGTATATTCACAAATTAATTTTTATATAATTAAAATGTATTGATTAGCTTATTTTGGCAACTTACTGTAGATGCAATTTGGTTATTTCAATGAAATTTCTTGAAGTTTAATAGGAAACATTTTTGATGAGGTATTATTTTTAATGTTAACTTGAATTTAGGATTGTAATTCATTTTTGAACTTGGAACAAAATGTATAGTTTCATTGTAACAAATTCAGCTATACATTTAGCTAAATGAAATGCACTTTAAGAAAAACTGTATGTTAGCAGCTACAGATTTCAGCTACAGATTCTTGATTTTTAATATGCGCTCATTTGTGTAGAAACTTATTTTTCTATGATTACCGTACCTTATCGTTGATATTCGCCGCAGCCAAAGCTTTCCAGATAAAAACAATTAGTATAAGAAGCTGCATCATGCCGTTGATGAAATATATTTTTGATTGCATGTGCATGATCTGAATGGCCAGCACGCTGACAGTCAGCTCGTGAGCCAATGAGACTAAGAGGTACTTATTAAACACTTGATCCATACATTCGACCAACGTGCTTAAATTTCGGTGAATTTCATAGCGTTGAACGACAAGAGAAGGGGCGATAGTTTCTTTAATTTTTCCCCACAAATTGACTTTGGGTGGTGGAGATTTTAGTCGCGGAGTGTAAATGGTGATCAGATAGTCTACGACTGAGCTTAAGCTTAAAAATAAGCCAGAAGTAAAGGCGTAGAATGAGATTGAAATAACACATTGAAGAACCATTATAACCTCAAAGACATGAACAACGCAAGTTCCGATTAAGAATGACTGATTTTTGCTCACATTTCCGGTCTCAGTCCTGTAGATTATAATGGCAGCCAATGCGGCGGAGCTTAAAACGACGAATATGTACGTAATCACACTAGTTGTTTTTAGTAAATTCGTTACGTGTTTCTGGTCTTTGCGTTCGGGGATGCGGTCGATAGCTTCAGCTATAGTCCAAAGCAAAGTACGCACGTACTTTGCTGATAACAAACCCAAAATGTAGTTAAGATTGATAAAAGTACAGCTTATTCCTATGAGAATAAAGTTATACAGTGCCTCTGGGTCGTAATGCTCTTCTGGCCCGACGTTCGATAGTCCATCTATGTTAAAGTAATTGAAAAGAGACAAGGTGAACCAGGATAAAAGTGAAAGAATGGAATTAAATATGGCTCGAGGAAGATGCAGAACGTCGGACCAATTGCAGCTTTCTATATTTCCATCAATAATATAACCGTAGAATTTAAGTCCGCGAACAAAGGTGGAAAGTCCGGTGCGTTGGAAAATTGTCGAATCGCTCATATTTTCTTTAATAAACAAAATAATACTTCCGCTTCTTATTAAAGTTAACTAAAAGTAATAATTTCAGGAATTATTTTGTTAGTTTGAAGGTTTGAAACGTCGTTTATGACGTGTAAATGGCTCTTAAGTGCTTAGTAGCTTAACATTCAATTGAATGTTTGCTTTCAATTTAATGGAAAACTTAAGCGATTAATAATATTATTTTATTAAAGAGGGAGAAATCGGCTAATTTATTTTTATATATTTGTTCAATAAAAGTAATTAAAAAACTAATAGGCTAGAGCTATTATCCGGGATAGCAAAAGCATCTGGAGGCTATGGCAATGGTATGATAATTACAGTATTATGGTTGAATTTAATTTTTACTGTAGTAACCTGCAGTTTAGGGGCGATGGTTTTGTTTACTTAAAATAAATAAGATCTAAATATCAAAATGGCTTTCCCATCGAAACATAGGCCTACACAGTTAACAGCACTCTTTAAGACAAAATGAGAAATAGGCTCAAAATATGACAAAAATAAGAGAAAAATCACTAAACTGAAACAAATTAATACTGAATTAATAAAAATCTCTAAAAACCAACTTCATAAAATGAGGTAAAAAATTAATTCCTTAAAAATTAAAATCAGTTCTGATATTATAGAAATAATAAATTGATTAAAGGAAAAAATATTTTGCGCCACATTTTGGTTACCTTATCGTTAATGTTTGCCGCTGCCAACGCCTTTAAGATGAAAATTAATAGTAGATGAAGCTGTAAAATACCGTTGATGAAAAACACTTTGGATTGCATGTGTAAGATCTGAATGGACAACACGCTGACGCTCAGCTCATGGGCCAATGAGATTAAGAGGAACTTATTAAACACTCGGTCCATGCACTCGACCAGCGAGCTTAAATTCCGGTGAATTTCATAGCGTTTAACGATATGAGCAGCGTCGATTATTTCTATATTATTTTCCCACAAATTAAGTTTAGGTGTTTGAGATCTTAGTCGCGGGGTGTAAACCGAGATAAAATAGTTTACCATTATGCTTAAGCTTAAAAATAAGATGGAAATAAAGATGTAAAATGAGACTGCAATAACGCATTGAAGAATCATTATGACCTCGAAGAGACGAACAACGCAATTTCTGATTAAGAACGAGGGATGTTTGATCACATTTCCAGTTTCGGTTCTGTACATTAAAATGATGGCCAATGCTGAGGCGCCAAAAACCATGACTATGTACGTGACCGCAATGTTTATTTTCAATAATTTCGCTACATATTTTCGGTCCTTTTTTTCCGGTATGCGATCGATAGCTACAGCTACGGTCCACAGCAAAGTGCGCACGTGTTTGGCAGATAACAAAGCAAAAATGAATTGTAGAGTGACGGCGGTGGAGCTCACTGCCATGAGAATCAGGTTACACAGCGCTTCTGGATGGTAACTCTCTTCCGGTCCAATGTCCGATAGACCATGCATGTTGAAATAGTTGAACGGAGACAAGGTGAACCAGCATAAAAGACAAAACATAACGTTAAATATGGCACGAGGGAGATGCAAAACGTCAGACCAGTCGCCGCGCTCTAAATTCTTGTCAATAATATAACCGTAAAATTTAAGTCCGCGAACGAATGGGGAAAGTCCGGTGCGTTGAAAAATGGACGGATCGCTCATATTTTTTATAAGCAAAATAATATTGTCGTTCCCCACCACAGTCAATTAAAAATAATAAACTTTAATTTGAAACAGCGTCGTAAATGGCTCTTAAGTGTTTTGTAACTATTAACATGTCAAACGAATGTTTGCTTTTAATTTAATAGAAAATTTTAATTGATTAATAACATTATTATTTTTATAAACGGAGCAAAACTACCCTCTGCTAATCATAACTTTGTTCAAGGATAACAGCAATCATTCAACGTCATAAAATTATTATGAAATTATAAATAATTCGGGATTATATTTTAAAATTAAAAGCTATGATTAATAATTATTACTCCGTATACATTAATGCTTTAAAAGTTTAATATTTGATTTCTAAATTTGTAATAAATTGATAAAAATCATGCTTATAAAATTTAAACTTTCTTCTATGACCTATTTCATCTTTAAATGCACAAAGACCATTAAAAATTCGTCTCGCCGAGACTCTAAACCATAAATATTTTGCGTTACATTTTGTTTACCTTATCGTTGATATTCGCCGCAGCCAACGCTTTCCAGATGAGAATAAAGAGTTGATGAAGCTGCAAAATGCCGTTGATAAAAAAGACTTTGGATTGGATGTGCATGATCTGAATGGCCAACACGCTGACACTCATTTCGTGAGCCAATGAGATTAACAGGAACTTATTAAACACTCGCTCCATGCAATCGACCAGCGAGCTTAAATTCCGGTGAATTTTATAGCTTTGAACGATATGAGACACAGCGATTATGTCTCGCGCACTATCCCACTCGTTAACATTGGATGGTTGAGATTTTTGTTGCCGTGTGTAAACGGTAATGATATAGTCCACGACCAAACTTAAGCCTAAAAAGAATGTGGCAATAACGATGCTGTACGAGACTGAAAGTGCGCACATGGGGACCATTATAACTTCGAAAACACGGGTTAAGCAAGTTCTGATTAAGAATGAAGGGTGATTGATTAAATTTCCGGTCTCGGTCCAGTAGACTACAATGGCAGTAAACGTTACGGCTCCTATGATTGTCGATATGCAGGTGACCGCAATGCTTAATTTCAGTAATATCGTTACGTGTTTTCGGTCTTTTTGTTCGGGGATGCGGTCGATAGCCGTAGCCACGGTCCACATTAATGTGCGCAGGTGTTTAGCAGATAAAATACCGAAAATAAATTGGAGAGTGACGGAGATTGAGCTAATGATTATGATAATTATGTTACACAGCGCCTCCGGATGGTAATGGTCGTGTGGTCCAACGTCCGATAGGCCGTGCATATTGAAGTAGGTGAATGGAACAATAATGAACCAGCCTAAAAGATAAAGCGGCGCGTTGAATAGGACTCGACGGAGATGCCAAACGTCGGACCAATTGCAGCGTTCTAAATTCCCGTCGATATTGTATCCGTAAAATGCAAACAAGCGGACGTAAAAGTGGAGTCCGACACGTTGGAAAATTATTGAATCGTTTTCTGAATTTGAATCCTTCATTTTTTTAAGCTGAATATTAGGTGCTTAATGAAGTTGATTATAAATAATAATTTTTAGTTGTAGCTTAATTTTTTTTTTTAAAAAGTTTGAGCTATGGTTAAACGGTAATTAAATGCTTCGGTAATTTAGTAATTAATGTGTCAAACGAATGTTTATTTTTAATTTCACGGACAACCCAAGTGATCGTTTGTTTCTAAACTGTGAGCAGTTGACATGACATTGGGTGAGCTCTGAATAAGCGCCAACAGGGCGGGTATTTATTTTTGAAAACCAATAAAATTTAATTTTGTACGCGGGAGCCTCATATTCACACAACATAGGCACTACTCTAGCAAGATCAATAATGATTAAAAGTTCTATTTTATAAAATTCAGATGTTAGTTTATGTACATTAAAGTGCTAAGGGTTTTACAATTTTAATTTATAAAATTATATAAAAACTCAGCTTAGAAAATTAAAAGTTATTTTTGTAGGCCTACATTTCATTTTTAAATACGGTTTTCAAATTGAGCATTGGTTTAATTATTTTGTATTTATTAATTTTGTTAAGCACGATTTTGATACAAGCTACAGTGCACAAAGGCCTACTCGTAGTCTTAAACTGGTGAAACATTTTTAGGAAGACAATTATTATTGCAACAAAAATTAACGTTGAATAACTGAAAACGTTTGATAACAGTTAAACCAATAATTCTTCTTCTTTTTACCTTTTCATTGACGCAGGAGCAGGCAAAAGCTTTGATAAGAAATTGGCTGAAAATATAGATCATGAAGATTGAGATAGTGAGTAGAATAGAGCCTTCGACTTTAACTTGAACGGCTTTCCCGCAATTGATTCCGGCGACCAATTCGCAAGCCAACATTCCCAGCATATACCCCGAAAACACCCGATCAGCTTCGTTTACCAACTCGCTCATATTTTCATGAGCCACTTGATGTTCTTTTACCGACTGCTTCCACTTCTGGTTAGAAGGCGTTTTACGGACGTAAGCTGGAACCAGGAGCAGCATAATTTTGCAACAGACGATGAGGTAGACGGTAAAAAAACTAACGAATGAGGAGACGAAAAAAGTAGTTAAAGTCCCCATGAAAATTAGTACAAATTTCAAGTATAACATCAGAGGTTCATCAACCGCTGTTATTATGCCAGAGATGGTTATAAACAAATGTGAACTTGCCGAAACGCTCAAATAAAACAGGTGTAAAATGATGCCACATTTCGACCATTTTTGAGCCACTGCAATGACTTTTTCACGCTTTATTTCGGGTTGTATATTTAAGATGGCCGTAGTGAGGTGTCGTAGGTACAGACAGTACATGTTGCGGCGTCGATACATGTAGACATAGAGGCATATGTTGGCAACAGTCTGAGAGAGTCCGCTAAGCATGAGAAGAACCATTGGTAGTATGTCTGAGACCGTGTCCACTTTGAAATGATGCGGAAGGCTGAGCAATTGACCAACGGGAGAAATAAAATGTAAGACGATATAGAGCCGGAAGTGACCTTTGTTCACTAAGATATTGTTAGTATCTATTGCAGATATTTCTAATTCTTCATCTTCATTTATTTCGTGGTGCAATTGAACCTCGGCGTCAAATTTAAAACCGTAGAGGCGGTAAAATAGTAACATAAGGTTTAATCCTGCATTTTTAATATCAGATTTCCAAGGCGTTTCACTCGACTTGGAAAACATTGTGATAGCAAATGTAAAACTGAAATTCAATACGAGAAGAATTTTCTTTACGTAGTGTAATGAATTAAATAATTAGTAATTGAGGAAAACACAATTTTCTAATGTGTTTTTGTTTTTCCAAACACGTTGCTATGTACTTTCTACATTATTATAGCTTGTAATTTTATAATTAATATAATTGAATTTTTAAATTTAATACTGGTAATTAAAACGCTGTATGTATACAACAGCTATTAAACTGAATGGAATAATCATAAGACACAATGTCACTTAGCTAAAACAAATCATTGATTTAACAAAACTATCTTGAAAAAGTCAATTAACCTCATAAAAAGTCGTTAAAAACATTTCTTAAACTTCAAAATAAGTTCATTTAATCTAAGAATGTTTTAAATATTTTTCGAAGCAAAAAATTAGGAAATATTTTGGGCTGAATTTTGTTTACTTTATCGTTGATATTGGCTGCAGCCAACGCTTTCCAGATGAGAATAAAGAGTTGATGAAGCTGCAAAATGCCGTTAATGAAAAAGACTTTGGATTGGATGTGCAAAATCTGAATGGCCAACACGCTGACACTCATTTCGTGAGCCAATGAGATCAACAGGAACTTATTAAACACTCGCTCCATACAATCGACCAGCAAGCTCAAATTTCGGTGGGTTTTATAGCATTTAACGATTAGAGAAGCGGCGATTGTCTCTTCCGCGCTATCCCACAAATTAACTTTGGGTGGTTGAGATTTTTGCTGCCGCGTGTAAACGGTGATGAGGTAATCTACGATTAAATTTATGCTTAAAAACAACGCCGCAATGAAGATGCTGAATGAGACCATAATAGCGCACCATGGGACCATTATGATCTCGAAAATTCGGATAAGGCAAGTTCCGATTAAGAACGAAGGGTGATTGCTTATATTTCCGGTATCGGTCCAGTAGATTAAAATGACAGCTAAAGTTAAGGAGCCTATAGTTGACGCTATATAGGCGGTTGCGATGCTTAAGTTCAGTAATATCTTTACGTGCTTTCTGTCTTTTTGTTCGGGGATGCGGTCGATAGCCGTAGCCACGGTCCACATCAATGTACGCATGTTTTTGGCAGATAACATTCCAAAAATGTATTGGAGAGTGACGGAAATGGAGCTTATGAATATAATAATTATGTTACACAACGCTTCCGCGTGGTAATTCTCTTTCGGTCCAACATCTGATAGACCGGGCATGTTGAAGTAGTTGAATGGAACAACACCGCAAAAGCATAAAAGACTAAACGTCACAGTGAATAAGACTCGAGGAAGATGCAGCACGTCGGACCAGTCGCAACGGTTTATATTCCCGTCGATGATAATTCCGTAGAATTTAAGTCCGCTGACAAAAGGGGAAAGCCCGACACGTTTGAAAAGTGTTGAATCGTTTTCTGGATTTGAACCGCTCATTTTTTTTCCCCCCAAGTGAAATTTTCCTTCCTTATTTAAAGGACCGATAATTAAAAATAATAATTTCTAGTTATTATTTTTTTTTTTGCATGAAAGTATTGAAATGTAATTTACGACGTATAAATGATGATTAAATGTTTGACAGTTTAGCACTTAAAGTGTCAAACAAATGTTGATTTTCAACTTAATAGAAAAATTAACTGATCGTTTGTTTTCTTAATGAAGAAAAATGACTTAGTATTCATTTTTAATAACAAATAAAAGTTGGGCTTTCAAAAGCATGTCGGAGCGCAATGTAAGGCCTACTATTCAAATTTTCAAAACTAAACATTGCAACTATTACGGCATCTGTGTGTATCAAAATGTGTGTAAGGCATTTTAGAGGAATGAAATACGTTAGATTCTTACTTTTTCATTAACGCAGGAGCAGGCCAAAGCTTTGACGAGAAATTGGCTGAAAACATAGAGCATGAAGGTGCAGGTGGTGATGAGGATAGGGCCTTCGATCTTAGCTTGAACACCTTTCCCGCAATTAATTGCGGCGACCAATTCACAAGCCAACGCTCCGATCATATACCCCGAGAACACCCGTTCGGCCTGCTTCACCAAACCACTCATATTCTCATGGGCCACCTGATGCTCCTGTACTGACTGTTTCTTAGATGACGTGTTACGGACGTAAGCTGGAACCAGGAGCATCATGACTTTGCAACAGACGACGAGGTAGATGGTAAAAAAGGCCGAAAATGAAGTGACAAGGCAAGAAGTTAAAGTCGTTGCGATAATTAGCACAAGTTTAAGGCAGAAGACCAGAAGCTCTTCATTCGCTGTTATCATGTCGGAGATCGATACGAATAAGAAGGAACCCGACGAACAGCTCATGTATATCAGGAGATACATGATGCCTCTTTTCGACCACTTTTTAGCCGTTGCGATGACTTTTTCACGTTCAATTTCCGACTGTATATTTAAAATGGCCGTGGTGAGGTGTCGTAGGTACAGACAGCAGATGTCGCGTCGTTTATACACGTAGACGAAGAGGCACGTGTTGGCAAAAGTTTGAGAAAATCCACTAAGCATGAGAAGGACGTCTGGTAATATGCTAGTGTCCGAATTTTCTTTGAAATGCCAGGGGACACTGGCCAATTGAGAAATAGGGGAAATGAAATTGAAAATGATGTAGAACCAAAATTGGTATTTATTTACTAAAAGCTTTTTAGCGTCTATTGAAGGTAGTTGTGCATTTTCTTCTTCATTTAGTTCGTCGTACAATTGTACCTCGGCGTCTAATTTAAAGCCGTAAATGCGGTACCATCGGGTCAGAAGATGTAAACCTGCTTTTTTAATAGCCGAATTCCAAGACGTTTCATTTGACTCGAAAAACATCGTATTAGCATTTGTAAAGCTGAAATTTAATATGAGTAGAATATTTTTTACGAAGTGAAATTAATGCCATTAGCAATTAGCAATCGCGTAGAGCGCGCACAATTTCCTAATGTGTGTTTTGGTTTTTTGATGAATATAGATTAGTAGTAAATGCATTAACCCGTTGCTATGTACTTACTATTAAAATATAGTAACATGGGCCTACAATTTTTAAATTTTATTAAAGTACAGTATTAAATACAGTAAGATAATGTTTTTATTATTGCGAACATTTTTTTTTTTTGCTGTTCTTATACAGTATAAATTTTTTTTTAAAATAAATGTTACTTTAATTCAAATGGAGTCTATAATAATTATTTTTTAGCTAAAAAATGTTGTGGTATTTTTTTAAAAAAGTATAAAAACGATACCGTATTACTTTTAACAAACATTTCGTTGTACATGTCAACTAGTATGAAATTCCTAGTACTTGTACAAGGTTCGAAAATAAGAGTTATGCCCTTACCTTTTCATTGACGCAGGAGCAAGCTAAGGCTTTGATAAGAAACTGGCCAAAAATATAGGACATGAAGAAGGAGATGGTAATGAGAATAAAGCCTTCGGTCTTAGCTTGAAAGCCTTTCCCGCAGTTAATTCCGGCGATCAATTCGCAAGCCAACGATCCGATCATATACCCCGAGAACACCCGTTCAGCCTCCTTCACCAAACCGCTCATATTCTGATGGGCTAGCTCATGCTCTTTTACCGTCTGCTTCCACATTCGGTCTTCATTTTTCCGGCTCGAAGGTGTTTGACGGATGTAAGCTGGAATCAGGAGAGTCATAATTTTGCAACAGACGACGAGATAAATGGTGAAAAAGCTAGTGAACGAAGTTACGAACAATACAGTTAAAGTCACTCCGAGATAAACCACGAGTCTCAAGTACAGGATTAAAGGTTCTTCGGACGCTGTTATTATATCAATAATGGCGAGAATTAAATAGGATAACCCCGACCAGCTGGTGAATATCAAGTGACAGATGATTCCTCTTCTCGACCACTTTTTAACCACTTCAACAACATTTTCACGCTCTGCCTTGGGTTGGATATTTAAGATGGCCGTAGTGAGGTGGCGTAGGAAAATGCAGTAGATATCGCAGCGTTTATACACGTAGACGTAAAGGACTATATTGGCGACCATCTGCGCGAACCCACAAAGCATGAGAAGGACCATTGGTAGTATGGCTGAGGCCGAATCCACTTCGAATTCCTGAGGAGCGCTGAAGGCATTACCCAGGGGAGAAATGAAATTGAAAATGAAGTAGAGCCAAAAGTGACGTTTATTTACTAAAACATTTTTAACATCTACTGTAGAATTTTGAATTTCTTCTTCTTTTTCATCCTCATCTAATTCGCTGTGCAGTTGGATCTCGGCGTCAAATGTAAAACCGTAGAGGCGGTAAAATAGTAGCATCAGGTTTAAACCCGCACTTTTTATAGCCGATTTCCAAGACGTTTCCCTCGACTTGTAAAACATCGTAATAACAAATTTATTATGCAACTAAAATTTAATACGAGTCCAAATAATATTCTTCGCGAAATGTAATTGATTCAATTAGTAATCGAAAAAACATTCACTCAAATTTCTAATGTGTTTTCAGTTTCTTGATGAATATGGATTAGTAATCAATACCGTTACCATGTACTAATATTATTAGTAATTTAATAGTGGTTATCTCATTATCATTAACATAATAATGTTAATATCATTAACATCTCGGTTGTGTTTGTTTTGTTTTTTTTTAATTGGTTTATTTTTTTACTGAAAATTCTCATCGTTTTTTTACCTGTAAGTAATTCTTGAATTTTTTCACCTTCATTATTGTTATTTACAATATTTGTGAGTTTTAACTTGGAAAGCAGGCAACTTTGCCGGTTTATTGTTATATTATTTAATTGAAGATACGTTTTATGTTATCGGAATTTTTATGATTCGTTTTAATTACTTGTAAAATACTGACATTTAAACAAGTGCTACCTTTACATCTTATTTTTTAAAAAACTGGGTTACCTTTTCATTGACTTGTGAACAAACCGCAGCTTTGATGAAAAACGTGGATAATATTTGCGAGATAAAGATCAAAGTGGAGACCGAAACCACCATGACGCTCAATCGAATCTCGCAAGCCTTGCCGAACAAAATAGCCGTGGTCAATTCGCTGCATAAACTGGCCAACATAAACAGCGAAAAGTTCTCATCAGTTCCTTTAACCAAAACGCTCATTTTTTCGTGGGCCAGCTGGTGTTCGGCCACGTACTTTTGGTTCACTTTTGGAACAGCCTTCACGTACTCGTCGATAGTCAAACAGAGAACTTTGCACGCGAACACCAAAACGAAGGTATAAAAATAGCTGAAGGAGCCTAAAGACACGATATGCAAGAGATTAATGAAACCGACGATTTTAGTGAAAGCGGAACCGCTTCCGTGCCATTTGACCGCGTAGTCCATGACGAATAGGGTAGTCTCGGTCACCGTGAAAACGGCGTAGAAGATGAAACAGGCGATGGACCATCGGCTGATGCGCTTTCTAACTTCTTTCTGTTTGATGAGAGACGCGGCCAGAGTGAGTTGAGAGAAGTAAGTACTCAGCTGACGATGTTCCGCGCAACATCGGATGTAGGTGATCCAGCTGATGACGTAACGTATCATCCCGCATAAGGTTAGCGTTAGCACCGGAAGTATTCCTTCGCTATCGTTAAGGTAGTAGTTATAGAAATTGTACTCTGCGAAGCACGCGTTGAGGGGGAACAGCGCCAGGTATAGAAAAATCAAGGGTCGGTTCAAAACGCTCTCGTTTTTAGACTCGTGAACACGGAGGCCGAAGAAACGAAATAATTTGAGAATCAGAAACAGACCGAATGTATTGGACGACATTTTCACCGCCGCACTCATTTTACAATAGTAATAGGAAGAGAATTTGGTAATCAATTAGTAATTAATTAATTGCATTCGTAGTCGTATTTTAAATGCTAACTTAATTTACCAGCAATTAATTACGAATTAGTTAATTGCTATTTATTTATCATTAAATTTAATCGGAATGGATGGATGTAACATTTCCTGTATTATTTTAATTGGAGTGACAAAAATTAACAGTCACTTGCATGATATTGCTGCATACATTATGATTTTCAAACCAATTGAAATTTTATCATAATAATAGTCGGGCAAATCGAAATTTATAGATCTGAGAGCCCCTATTTCCTACACGTAACGCGCTAGAAGACTTTTTGTGTCTCAAACATTGTGTAAATACGTGACACATTTGTCTATTTTCATAAAACATTTTCTCAAAAATGATTTTTTTTAAAAATAAAAAAAAAAAAAACAATTAAAAAAAAATAACAATGTTAAATCTAAAAATTTCGAAAATTAAAATTGTAAACAAACCAAATAATGGAGAGAAAAAAATAAAAAATCAAGTTAAATTATTAAAGTTCTTAGATTTTTAATTTCTTACGGACAAAAATTATTTAGGAAATGCGTATTATTGATACATAATATGAAGCCCATATAAGTAGTGAGAAAAAAGTAGAGAAACCCAGTTTGCGGTTAAGCTTTTTTATTTTGCCTGGTTTTCTGATGCTTACGACGTCATTAGAATTATATGTTAGATGATTAATTTCTGTTATTTAACTGCACATAAGAAACTTAAAAAATTAAATTTCTTACGTCATTAGAACGAGCAAAAAAACTTAATCGAAAACTCTATATCCTTGATTATTACTTCGTCAATAACGTTTGTCCAGGAATATATTACAAAAATGTTGGTAAATGACTTTTATCAAATGTGTGATATCTTAGTTTATTACTCAAAATTATTTTTTTTTACCTTGTCGTTGACCATTGAGCAAGCAGCGGCTTTGACGAAAAACGTTGATAAAATGAGAGAAATAAATAACAAAATGCCTGTGGTTACCGCCAACATGCGGTCGTGAGCTCGATAACCCATTCCTAGCATGATGGCAGTGGACAGTTCGCTACCCAATGTGACCAAAAGATATACGGAAAATATCTTATTCGTTTCTTTAACCATCACGCACATTTTCTGATGCGCCACTTGGTGTTGTGCCACCACTTTCCTATCTACTTCTAGCGTTTCTTTCACGTAGCTCTCGATGGTCAAAGTCAATGTTTTGCATATGAAGACCAAAACGAAGGTATACCAATAACTGAATGAACCAGCCAATACATTATGCATCAAATTAATCGTTTGTCCAACCCTGTGCAGCGTATGATAACTCCGAATCGGTTTGATGACGTAGCCCATGGAGTAAACGGTGGTTTCGAAGATGACGTAGAAGGTGTAGACGAGAACGCAAATTAGGCTCCACTGTCGGATACGTTTTAAAATAACTTGACGAGTAGCTTCCGGTTGAATTTGTGATAAAATGGTCGAAAGGTGAGCGAAGTAATCGATCAGCTGATGACATTTAGCGCACGACCGGATGTAGAAGCACCAGCAGATCGTGTAACGCAGACATCCACAAATGGCCACTGTTAGTAAAGGTCCGTGTTTCACGCTTGTTTCGAGAGCAAGAGACAGAAAATAGTAATATGTGTAAGCGATGGTGAACGGAAGTAGCAAAAAATTTAAGCTTATCACGTACCAATTTAGTGTTTTTTCACTTTTATCGGGGTTCAAACGCAACCCGAAATAACGAAAGCCAGTGAAGATGGCTTTTATAGCGTGTATCGAGGAATCTACTTTGGTCGACATTTTTTTAAGGCTCCGAGTTTGAAATGCGTTTATTACATTACGAGTATAATGTGCTTTTTTTTTTAATATGTTAGTATGGTTTAATAAACGCCAAGTTAATTTGATGCGTGTTTACTTTATTCATTTTATGATGGGATAAAAATTTAATTGGATTGGGGACTGAAAGAAGTACGCATGCGCAGCTTTTATTAACTCATAAATACTTCGACCAGTTCCCTTATTAGATACTCCCTTTGTCACTATGTTTTGAAGTAGATAGGTTTTCACTTGAATGACGTTTCTTGCTGGCACCAAATTTTTTTTATTAATAACAATATTATTGTCACATCACCAAAGATCAATGACAAATGGAATACAACTTTAAAACTAATATTTATCATAATACAGTATATTGTGGTAATATGATCGAAAGGTGAGCGAGGTAATCGATCAGCTAATGACAATTGGCGCATGACAGGATGTAGAAGCACCAGAAGTAATAGCAAACTTAAGCTTATCACGTATCAATTTAGTGCTTTTTCATCTTCAGCGGAAATCAAACGCAAACCAGAATAACGAAATCCGGTGAAAATGGCTTTCATAGCGTGTATCGAAGGATCTACTTTGGTCGATATTTTTTTAAGGTTCGTGAGTTTGGGAATGTTTTCATTTGCGGTAGCCTAAATTATGCTTATTTTATTATATTAGTATGGTTTAATAAACGACATATTAATTTAATACTTGTTTACTTTATTCATTTTTTGTTAAGGTAAAAACTTAATTGGATGTGGGTTTGAAAGAAAAGTGCGCATGAGCAGTTTCTATTAATTTGGTAAACAAACAAATTAGCTTCAATTAATTACTTCTACACGTTAAGTACTTGTTTGCAATTATTTTAATTTTCAAAACTTACAAGTAACAATCTACTAAAAATTATTGTTGTTAAGGGGTAACCAGTCAAACACTTTGTAAATGAGAGGCGTTAAAAATATCTGTATCACTCAATGTCATTACAACGTTCAATTTTATTTTAGGCTTAATATTTTTTATTAATCATAATTATTTTTTTTAATTAAAAAAATGGTAAAAGTTGAAGTAGAAAAGATAGTTTTTAAGAAGGGTGGGAAGACCGATTTTCTCCACTCGAGGGCCCCTCGAAGTACTTTTAGTATAGGACTACATACAGTAAATTAAAAAAATTCAAGTCCATATTTTTTTAATTATTAGTTGCACACTGTTGTTTTTACTGTTAGGCAAATCAGATATAATTAGCATGAGGCCTAGTATTAGCTTTTTTTATGATTAATGGGGGAAAAGCATCATGGGATCTTATAGATTTTTAGATTTGAATAAATAAAATTGTTGTTGTTGACATTTTGTTACTCATTTTTTAAAAATTATATGATTTAAAAAAAAGAAGATTTACAATAGCCTTACAATTGTACAGTATTATAAACTTTCAATAATGTTTTTGGTTCTTAAGAAAAATATATCTTAGTTTATTTTTATTTATTTATTTTTTACCTTGTCGTTGACCATTGAGCAAGCGGCGGCTTTGACGAAAAACGTTGATAAAATGAGGGAAATAAATAGCAAAATACCTGCGGTGGCCACCAAGTTGCGGTCGTGAGCTCGATAGCCCATTCCTAACAAAATGGCAGTGGACAGTTCGCTGCCCAACGTGACCAAAAGATATAAGGAAAATATCTTATTCGTTTCTTTAACCATCACGCACATCTTTTGATGCGCCACTTGGTGTTGAGCCACTGCTTTCCTGTCCACTTCCAGCGTTTCTTTCACGTGACTCTCGATGGCCAAAGTCAGAGTTTTGCATACAAAAACCATGACAAATGTGTACCAATAGCTGAATGAACCAGCCAATACATTATGCATCAAATTAATCGTTTGTCCAACCCTGTGCAGCGTATGATAACTCCGAATCGGTTTGATGACGTAGCCCATTGAGTAAACGGTGCTTTCGAAGATGACGTAGAAAGCGTAGAAGAGCACGCAAAATATGCTCCACTGTCGGATACGTTTTAAAATAACTTGACGGTGCGCTTCCGGTTCAATTTGTGATATGATGGTCGAGAGGTGTGCGAAGTAATCGGTCAATTGATGACAATTGGCCCACGACCGTATGTAGAAGCACCAGCAGATTGTGTAACGCATACTTCCACAAAGAGCCACTGTTAGTAAAGGTCCGCGATGCACATTTGTTTCAAGAGCGAGGGACAGAAAATAGTAATACGTGTAAGCGACGGTGAATGGAAGTAGCAGCAAATTTAGGCCAATCACGTACCAATTTAGGGTTTTTTCATCTTCAGTGGGGTTCAAACGCAAACCAAAATGACGAAACCCGGTGAAGATAGCTTTCACAGCGTGTATCGAAGGATCGACTTTGGTCGACATATTTTTAAGGTTTTTCTGTTTGGAATGCTTTTTTATTATGTTGATATGGTCTAAAAAAAGCGACAATTTAATTTGATACGCGTTGACTTTATTCATTTTATGGTAGGATAAAAATGTAATTGGGTGTGGGTTTGAAGTAAGTAGCCAACGCCTGCGCGGTTTTCATTAACGTGTTAAACAAATAAATTAACGTCAATTATTTTTACATGTTAAGTAGCCTACTTGCAATGTTTGCAGTTATTTTAGTTTTTAAAACTAATGAGAAATAATTTGCAAAATTGTTGTTAAGGTGTAACTAGCTATTAGCAATTTGTAAATGAGAAAGCAAAATAAAATATTCAGAAAATTTTAATTTGAAATATTTTTCACCAGAGTTAGCTAGACGGACTCGTTTTTAAACCAATATTATATTCCTCTAAAAATATTTTTTGTTAAGCTGACCACTTCCATTTCAAACAACTTTATACACAAAAACGGTAAATTTTACGATTGGCGCGCTTGCAGTATCTCAAATGCTATTATAAATTTTCAATAATGTTTTCGATTCTAAAACTTTTTTCGACAGAGCTCGGTTTGCTATTTGGCATAGGACCTAGAGTTGCTCAAAGGGGCCGTCAATTATTTTATTAAATATGAAATATCTTTTGAAACTTAGTTTTTTTTTTTTACCTTGTCGTTGACCATTGAGCACGCAGTGGCTTTGATGATAAACGTTGAAAGAAGGAGAGAAATAAATGTTAACATGCCGATAGTGGCGGCAAAGTTGTATTCTTGAGCTCGATAACTCATTCCTAACAAGATTGCAGAGGACAGTTCGCTACTCAAAGTGACCAAAAGATAGAAGGAAAAGATCTCGTTCGTTTCTTCAACCATCGCGCACATTTTCTGATGCGCCACTTGGTGTTGAGCCACCGCTTTTCTATTCACATCCAGCGTTTTTTCCACGTGACTCTCGATGGCCAAAGTCAGACTTTTGCATACAAAAACCAAGACGAAAGTGTACCAATAGAGGATTGAACCAGCCAATACATTATGCACTAAATTAATCGTTTGTCCAATCTTGACTATTGCTTTAAAATTGTCATGCTGTTGGATTGACCTTATAGAAAAAATTGCCGTTTCGAAGATGACGTAGGAAGCGTATAAGGCGACACAAATTACACTCCACTTCCTGACGCGTTTTAAAATGGCTCGGCGCGTCGTTTCCGGTTCGATTTGCGATAAAATGGTCGAGAGATGAGCGAAGTAGGTGAGCAACTGATGACATTTGGCGCACGAGCGAATGTAGAAGCCCCAGCAAATGGTGTAACGCATAGCCCAGCATATGACCAGCGTTAATATAGCTCCGCCGTTCGCGTTTTCTTGGAGGAAAAGGGAGAGGAAGTAGTAAGAAGTGTGAGCCAGGGTGAACGGAAGTAGCAGGAGATTGAGACTTATCACGTACCAATTTAATGCCTTTTCACCATAATCGGGGTTCAAACGCAGACCAAAATACCGGAATCCGGCGAAGATCGCTTTCATAGCCAGCATCGAGTGATCCACTTTCCCCGACATTTTTTTTAGATGTTGTGTTCGTATTTTATAAGTAAACTGTATATTTTTATTAAGTGACAATATATTTACTGAACAATAATTTATTTTGATGTAATATATTTACTTTATTATCCATTTTTGTAAAAGGAAATAATGTAATTGGACGACGTTTTGAAATGAACAATTTTTATTAACTTGTTTACTCCTATTGTTTACTCTCAATACAAAAGAAAACATTAATAATTTTTTTACAAAAAATTAGTTTATTTTTGTTTTTTTTTAAAGATAACTTTGTTTGGGGTTTTCCAATTGATTGGGCTAAGTCACTAATTAAGAAAACGTTGAAATGTTTGACTTAAACTCATTGTAGCATTAATCAACAGAAATATTATAAACAACGAATTTGATACCAACCGAACATCTCTCACGTGGACAAATGGGACAAATAACTCAACTAGTGGTTCGACTTTATTGAGGTATAACCAACCACATGTACCTGTGCCAAAGACGGGTGCAAAGTGGCTTATAAAGTAACCAGACGTTTGAATTTTCTCGCTTTCATTAAATTCAAACTCTGACCTGATATACAGATTTCCTGAACTATTTTTTATCGACATTTTTTCTATCGTTCTATCGACGTTTAAAATTTAATAGATTTTTTAAAAGGACAGTAGGCCTATTGCTTGAAGCATGCCAATATAATTTGATACTCCGTATGTGTTTACATTATTTATACTTTAATTTGGACCAGCTTTAGCTCAGTCTCATATGCTCATAGAATGTTTTATCAAATAAGAAATATATTTTAAAAAATAGTTTATATTTTTTTTACCTTGTCGTTGACCATTGAACAGGCAGTGGCTTTGACGAAAAACGCCGATAAAATGAGAGACATAAACATTAAAATGCCTAAAGTAGCCACCAAATCGCGTTCTTGAGTTCGATAGCTCAACCCCAACAGAATGGCCGTGCACAGTTCCCCACTCAAAGTGACCAAAAGATAGAACGAAAATATCTTTTCCGTTTCTTGAACCATCACGCGCATTTTCTGATGCGCCACTTGGTGTTGCGCCACCGCTTTCTTATCCACGTCTAGCGTTTCTTTCACGTGACTCTCGATGGCCAAAGTCAGAGTTTTACATACGAACACCAAGACAAACGTGTACCAATAGATGAATGAACCCATCAATACATTGTGCACTAAATTCAATGCTTGTCCAATCCTAACCACAGCTATGTAGTTCCCATTCGGTTTGAGGAAATAGCTCAGGGAATAATTTGAAGTTTCGAAGATGACATAAAACGTGAAGAAGAAGGCGCATCCTAAACTCCACTTCCGGACGCGTTTTAAAATTGTTCGACGAGTGGTTTTCGGTTCAATTTGAGATAATATGGTCGCGAGTTGAACGAAGTAATTGATCAGCTGATGACATTTGGCGCATGCTCGGAAGTATAAATACCAGCAGATTATGTAACGCATACTTCCGCAAATAATCACGGTTATTAAAGCTTCGTTGTTCACATTTGTTTCGAGAGAAATGGACAAAAAATAGTGCGTGCTGTAAGCGATGGTTAAGGGAATTAGCAGCATATTTAGGCTTATCATGTACCAATTTAGTGCATTTTCTCCTTTAGCCGGGTTCAAACGTAGACCGAAGTAACGAAATCCATTGAAGATGGCTTTCATAGCCCGCATCGAGTGATCCGCTTTTGTCGACATCTTTGTTTTAGCGTTCGTTTTTTTGAAATTAAATTACAATATTTGGCAGTGTAGTTAAACATACTATAAACAATTGTTAGAATATGTGTTTACTTTATTTAATTTATGGTAGGGGGTAATGTAATTGGACGACGGTAGGAAAAGCCTACGCCTGCACAATTATTATTATTGGCTTGTAAACAAATAAATTAGCACTAATTGCGGCTATTGGGTAAGCCTTCGTTTGAAACTGTCTAAAATTTCTTTAATATTTCTTCAATAAAAAAAAAACTATAAAAAAATCAATAATTTAACAAAAAAATTATTGGTATAGCATTACCTTATCATTGACCATAGAGCAAGCAAAAGCTTTGATGAAGAAGGTGGAAACGGTGCATCCGAAGAATAGTACGATGGCCGTTAAAGATACAGGGTTGGTCGGCGCGTTGGCTCCTTTTACCATCAGTATCGCCGAGAACAATTCGCTAGTCAACGATAGAAGCAAATAAAATGAAAGGCATTGGTTGGCTTTTTTTATCATTCCGCTCACTCGCTGATGCGCCACTTGATGTTGAGACACTGTCTTTTTGTCGTTATTTAAAGCTTCCTGCACCGCGTGCTCGATAATGAC
>JAQGAZ010000652.1:0-50682 GCA_034692225.1 Polydesmus complanatus
TAAGGTATAGAAAAACCAATACTTTTGTCTTAAAATTTTTTGTCCTCCTTTTCATTAAAAAAAAAATGGTCACCTTATGATTATGCTTACGTACCATATCGAGAGTTATACTTTTTCCCTAAAATGTAAACTGGATCGTCCGTAGGTGGAAAATCCAAACACTCATTTAAGCTTGCAGCTTCGTAGGTCATGCATGATTCAAACATTCTTGAGCTCTTCACTCTAACCACAGTTACTATAATTCTTCGTTAAAGGGTGATCACGCCAATCCTTGATAGCATACCGTATAATATTTGTCCCGTTAAACCTAAACCCATTGTAATATAAAGTAGGCTAATGCATTAGAAAATGTTTACAAGGGGCTACCTTAGCATTCTAATCTAAGACATTTAAGCAGTTTTTTGTACATTATCTTTGTTCAGCTTAATATTAATTAATGAACTAAAAAAGAACCTCTAATACTCACCGAATAATATTTTAATTTTACGTTGACTTGTATTTGTTTCATTCCCTCGTTATGAAATACCCAGCCCCATGAATGTGCAAGTGTCAGCTGATTGTTTAATGTTGCCAAACTTTCTGAAAATTTTATTGTACAAATTTTAATTATATTTGATTAACCTTTAAAAATTAACAACTATTAAAATTTATATTTATATATATTTAAAATTAATGATTATTATTTTATTGGATTGTATTATAATTATTTAAAATTTGTTTTTAAAATTAGTATCTGGCAACACTGTTATTTTAAACGCCGCGATTCGTTAAAAGTGCTTATCTTGTCGTTTCTCTGTTCAGTTTGAAATTTTTAGCATTTTGAAAATATAATTTTGAAGATGGACTATTTTGATTTGTCTTAGTTGTTTGACATATCCATATAATTTAGAATAAACGTATCTTAAGTGAGTTAGCTTTAGCTACCAAGGAAAACGTATTTGACTCAAGCAAGGATCTGTCGAAAATGGCGACTGTTACAAATCCAGTTGAAACAGGTCAGTTAATTTTCATTGTATCGAACTTTTAGATTAAAATTGATATTTTATTTTGGCGAATAAACAATAATTTATTGTAGAAGATGCACCGGAAACAATTTGCGTAGTAGTTGATGATTCAAATGAGACGCAACTTTTGGATACTGCAAAAAAATTGCCTCATGTCGCCGTTTATTATTCGAAAGACGCTTCGGAATATATTGGACGAGAAGATGTATCTAACATGAAATTTATAATTAACGATTTTGATGGCGCATTGTTTACAAACATTCGTCAAGTAACGTCAAAAATATTTGGTCCAACGATCATTGAGCAGTGTGTTCGAGATCAACAACCGTTGCCACTTACGATCAGACCTTTATATTGTAGTTCCATGAAGAACGTAATCGCCTGTTTTAATGGATTTAGAGTTAAAGAAGAACAGGTACATTTTTATTTTGTTATTATTAGTTGTTAATATACTGTAGCGTGATATTACATTAATTGTATTATTATCTAATAGACGAGATTAATTGCTTTAATACATCATATGGGTGGCAGCGTAAGAAAAGATATTTGTTCAAGTAGCTCGGGTGTTACGTGTACTCATTTGATAGCCAATAGCACATCGGGCGAAAAATATCAGGTAGATTTAATGCATTCATAATAGCATTTTAAAAATATTCCCGGTTTTTAATGCTATTTTTATTAATTCTTAATTATTAGTATGCCATAAATTTGGGAAGACCGATTGTTAATTCTAAGTGGGTTTTCACTTGTTGGGAGCATCGAAATGAAATCGATTTCTCTATTTCGTCTTTAGCAGGGGTACATAATTATAATAATATTTTAAAACTTTAGAATTTATGTTTATACAGAATAATAATACGGTTTTTTATAGGCTGAATATCGAATTCTTCCATTTGTGTCATGCAAAATTTGCTTTTGTGGTTTTTCTGCCGAAGAACAATCGCACATGGAGGAGATGACGGTATTAAATGGTATAAAGTTTAATTTGATGTACATTTTTTTAAAAAAATTGTTTTTAATTACTAAATTTTAATACTTGGATTAGGTGGCACGTTTTGCTGCTTGAATAGCACTGGATTGACGCATATAGTTACGGCAAATGAAACTGTGAATGAAACATTTGACAACGAAACTCAAAGGGAAATATCTGGAGTCAATGTAGTAAAAGTTGAATGGTTTTGGACCAGCATTCAGATTAATGCTCGAGCAAATGATAAACTGTATTATGTTAAAAGGGTATTTCAGTAAATACACAAAAGTAAATTTTAGTTAATTTCAATTTGTTTGTATTTGTAGACAGACGAAAATGGATCAATTAGTAGAACACCTCATAGCGCTGCATCTGTAGGCACACGATCGAAAAAAAGAAAGCTTAAGCATACTTTGGGTCATCTGGCTAGTTTAAGCGATCCTGAAGGTGGAAATTTAAGTGCAATTGCAAATTCAAGTGCATTTAAACAGCGACGTTCTGAAGAACTGGCCATGATGTCATGTAGTCCTTCAATTCTAGACATGACTATGTCGCCATTATCATCTGACGAAAGTATGTTTTCACGAGGGGCTTTTTTAATTGCAATTTTTTAAACGCAATTCATTTCCATGTTTTTATTGCAAAGATGCCGATGTCGAACCTCACGAAAAAAGCATTTTAAATTTATCGTTACGGAATTCAAACGACCACAAACCCATTTCACCGAGGATGCAAGTTGCTTGTGAATTATTGCAAACAGAAAACAATTACGTCGGAATTTTGAATACAATAATAACTGTAGGCTCTGGCGTAAATGTGTATTATTTCTGGCTAATGTATTTATAAAATTTGTAGGTGGTTAAAGAACCAATTGAAAATGTAGAACAAGCTGGTGGACCAATTTTAGAGCCTACGGAAGTAAATTATATTTTCGGTAACGTAAGACCCCTTTATGATGTCCACATCAAACTTAAAAAGGACTTGATGGATTTGGTGAATTGTTGGAAAGACGACAATTGTATAGGGAACATTATTGTTAAATATGTAAAGTTATTTTTATAATATTTATTTGCTTTGTTTATACTAAATTTACATTTAAAATTTTAGTCTCAGGAATTACTGAAAGCGTATCCTCCTTTTATAAACTTTTTTGAGAAAACTAAGGAATTCATTTTAAAATGTGATAATGTAAATCCTAGATTTCATGCATTTTTAAAGGTAATGTTAATATTCAATTCCATATATACCGTATTATATTATATTTTTATATTCTTTAGATTTGTCAAGGAAAACCAGAATTTGGGCGTCAAAGTTTGGTGGAGCTTCTTATTCGCCCGGTGCAAAGGCTACCCAGTGTAATTTTATTGCTTGGTGGTAAGTTTTTTTTTTTATTATGGGAAAGTTTATGGATATAGTTTATTTTGTTTTAGATTTGTTGAAACATACTAGTAAAAGTAATCCAGATCATGCTGCTCTCGAAGAAGCGATTAAATGTTTAAAAGAAATAATGGTGTAGGTTACACTCTTTCAGATCGTAAAAGCTATCGATAAAATAAAAGTTTTTTATACAGAAATATTAACGAGGATAAAAGGAAAACAGAAGGACAAGTTGCTATGTTTAAATTGGTTGAAGATATTGAAAATTGTCCAGTAAGATGGTGTAACTATTACGATGTCATTATTCTTGAAAATAACAAAAATTATTTTTTTGAAGCCGAACTTATTATCATCTCATCGACATTTTGTGACGAGTATGGATGTTGTTGAACTTGGAAATTGTGTGAGGGGAAAAGGAGAGCCATTAACATTATTTTTATTTTCAGACGTTGCAGAGGTTTTTTTTAAATATTTTTATATGTAAATGATTTTAAAATAATTGATATTTTCTTTCTAGATATGCAAACGGCGAAAATGCGTTACCAATTCTTCCTCCACGTCATCATCATCACCTACAATGGTAGTACGCAGTGCAAGTGTCGTAAGCTTGCATTCTAGTAAATCATATCATAAACGCTACAAACATCTTGAACTTTTACAATTGTCACATATTAAATTGGTTGTGGACGTAAATGAAACTGATGGTTGGTTAAGTTTTTCGAAATACTAACGTTTATTAAGTGTGGTAGTAAATATATATTTTTTTTGTTAACTTATTTTAGATTGTCACAACGTGTTTGCATTAGTATGTCGAGGAAATCAAGATTTAAAAGAACGTCTTTATTCATTTGTTTTATTGTTGGATGAGCAAGAAATTCTTAGCGGTGCTAAATCGAATTTTTTGCAAATTATTTGTAGGAATGTTGCTAATGTATTGTGTCGTCAAGATGCGGTAATTGAAAGGCGAATTTTATACATGCCGAGAAAGAATCTAACGATTTTATAATGATATTTAGGATTCGTTTTTGAAGTGTTTGGATCCGGCTCAGTTAGATATATTTAGCAGCGACACAAAGACACAATCTAAGGCTGCTAGGTCTGTATTAATGAAAATTGCAAATATGATGTGAAAAAATATTGCTCTTGATCGCATTAATTTCTAAGAATGAATTCGATTTATTTATACAAAAATTATTACTGAATGCATCATATTTTAATGCTGTATATTTTACAAGAAAATGAAAAAAATTCAAACTCAAGTTTTGGTCTTGATTTTTTTTTTTTTTTTTTTTGAAATAAAACTTAGGTTTGCATCTAAAACGTCTAAAAAAGTTGGGCGAGTGTTGTCATTTACTAGCAAGACTCCTCGAAAATTAACTCGTGCTGTATCAACAATACTAAGTCCATTAACAAGAGGAGCTGTAGATGGTTTCGATCAGGATGGTTTTGCCACTCCATTAGCCGTGGCTGCTAAGCGTTTTCCTTGCGCTAGTACACTCAATTTACAAGTAAAGTTTTTTTTTTTTAAATATTTTTGAGAGTTAAGCCCATTTATATTTTTTAATAGAACTATGAGTCTCCAAAGAAAATTGCGGCTTCACCAGGTTTAGGGAAGAAAATTAAAAGCTTTACCTTAGGTCCATCTTCACTATTGAAACGAACGTAAGAGTTGACAAATGTTATTATATTTTTTGAGGAGTTTAAAATATTTTCGGCAGCTGTATTATATTTTCCATACTTGTTTTCAAACTATTTTACTCGATACCTTCAATTACTTATTTTAAATGGGTTACAGGTTTCATTATTTTATGGCGCTTTCTAGTGTTAGAAACAGGATTCTGCGCACACTTACACACTTTCATTTAAAATTAATTAAACTCCCCAAAAATAGAAACTTTTTATTAAATTGAAATTTTATAAATTCAAATGTTAAAGCTGGAAATGCGACGATAAAAGGGAACCAGCTATCGAAGACTCAAAACGTCGGAGTATTTCAACTACAAATCTTTAAAGTGCTTTTTTTTTTATTATTATTTATTTACTCAATGACAATGTACTGTACATAATTATTATCGTTTACGTGCGTGCGATTTTTTATCACATTCAAAATTAAGGTTCATATTGAACAAATCATTAATTATAACTACTGTACTGTATTTAAATTATTCTGATCAATTCATTTGCGTGGTGATTGCGTTCATATGCGTGATATAATAGTTTTCCGTTTCAATATCGTTTTCATATAATATTTAGGTGTATATTCGTCACATTTTATATCTATTTTTACAACTTTTTTAAATGTTCGTATTACTAGCGAAAAATAGGATAAAAGAAATTAGTAAATTATGACGATGTTAATGATTTTAAATCTTAACATTAAATAGCCACGCTGCGCTAACTAGAAAAGTATATTTATAAAAATTGAAATGTACAGATTAAATCTTGATTAATTAATTTCTTGACTACGTGGTGGAGTTCTGTTATATTTAAATCAATTTTGTACAGTGTACGGTACTTGTTTTTTCTAGACACGGGTTATAAAAATGAAAAGTATCTTAAAGGAGTTTTAATTTTCAAGTTTAAATTTAATTTTTAAAATTATTAAAACTTTTATGTAATTTCATGGATAAACATTTTTTTTGATAATTTTAATTATTCGAAGTTTTATGTTTCTTTCAAGCGCAGCAAGTGAATAACCTTTTTCATCTACACTCGAATTTATCTACTGTTAATGTTATGATGCAATTGCGTTTAATGGAATGATTTATAATAGAACACATCCTTCACATCACTTTAACTCAATGGGTTTTTCCTGCATTTTAAATTGGGCCATTTACTTGAATTAAGCTAGAACACATTTGCGACCGGAAAGAAAAATGATTGTAATTTGGACAAATTTTTTTTTTATTTATTTGAATATAGTTTTGACCTAGATTCTAAAATGCGGATAAAAATAAAAGGACTGTCTGAATGTTTATAGCTTTCAACCGAAATAAATTTAACTCCCGGGCATATACTGTATTATTGGCAGGTGTTTATAAACACCATGAGCGATTATTAAACAATAACATTTATTTAAAAAAAAATTATCAAAGAACGATTGATAGCTTAATATGCGTTAATATTTCAGCCAAAAATAAAAAGCTGTAATTTTACGGTTGAATTGATTTAACTTTGCATCTTAGTAAATTATAATTTTTATTATAGAAACACTTCAAAATAATTACTCCGTAATATTTAACGAAAGCTTAGTTGAAAGCAGCGGCAGCAGTTCAAAATAACGTTTTATGTTGTGTCGATGGCCTGTAATATTTTTTCTGTTGTTTTTATTATACAGTACAATAAATTTGTCGGAGATGAAAGCGCAAGAAAAAAGTATAAATAAATAAATGCTAATGATGATAAACAAAGTAATACCGTACTCGACTTTATCCTGTCGGCTGGTTTATAATAAGCTGTAGTTGTGATTACGAATTCATTCGTTCTAAATTCAGACCTCTCTCACTCGTCCTTTTTTTTTTTTTGTATTTATTTATTTATTTTTTTTGGTCATTTAATTACATTTATAGCTTTTCCACCAATTGTTGCCTGAAAATGAGAGTGGGAATTCCATCTACTGTACATTGGGAAGAATTGTTTGACCTAAATTTGTACATATTAAAATACAGAGGGCGTTGTGACATTTTACGTTTTTATTAAATTAATTTTAATTGAGATGAACGGGCTTCTATCATCATTAACAAATTTATTTTATTTTTTTCTTAAAATACGCGCGTCACTCAAAAAATATATTTTTACTACCCACTCCAGTTGTTTGCATTTTTATAATATTAAAAATGGAAATGTAAAGTGTATTTTTATGGTAATACTATCGAGCAACGACATTTTTCTATGCAAAACTCGGTTGTGGGAACAGCTACTGAGCGCTTACAATGCAACAACCACATGAGATTACAATGAATATCAATTCTTGGTTAATTTTATTTAAATCTTATTTTTTAAAATTTTTTTTTACTAATTTATTTGCGGCATAATTAATTATTATTATTTTTTAAAAGTTTTGGCGTGAAAAAGTGCTATGCGTTGGGGACCGTTTTCAAGGGGTAGCTTTCAAAACTTTGCAGGAAAGCTTATTTTAGGGACAATTTTTTTTTTTATGATTATTATTAGACCCTGCCTTTAATAATGAGCAGACTATATGTGTTATTATACGTGACTTCTATATTTTGATGTCGTTTTAACAAGTGTCTCTAGAGTATTCGATGTTATACATACGTAGCTTTATTAACATTTTTTTTTCCTCTTCTCTCCTCGTAACATTATTCTACATTACGTGCTACTTTTTCTTTCTACTTCTTTTTTTATTCTAAGCTGCTTCGCTTTTACGACTATTTTTTTTTTTAAGTGGAACTATAGACCTATTCAACACTACTGCACTCGATACAAATAAATGTGATAGAGAAAGAAGGAGAGGGAAGAAGAAGAAAAAAAAGCTGTTTCTTATTTGGAATTAATTTTCCACAATTTTCTCTAGAGAACAAACTACTTTGATAACGTACTAAATAAGTTAAATCTATATGACGTCGTTCGGGGACTTCAGCTAAATGAAATATAACATAAAAAAATTATTTGGAAAATTGTATTATTTAATCAATATTTATCTCCACGTTGCCATGACGACCCGTAACGCGCGTGCCGCGTTTTAAAACTCATTGGATTTTACCTGCTTCACCCCTCTAAATATTATTATAATAAACAATTTTATTTTTTAATGAAAATAAACGGCTCCTGGAATTAAGAATTTTGCGGAACTCGTAATATTACCTCGTGATTAGTGTTATTAAAAATAAAAAAAAATTAGGCGAACTTTTCTGTTCATGCCGGTCTACTCTCTGCAGGTATTTGCCATCAGGTGTTCGGTACCTCAAAAGCGTTCATGACAAAGGGTTCACGATAAAATATTCACCGCTTAATTAAAAGTTTTAATTAAATCATTATACCTGTTAAATATTATTTTTAAAAAGTGTCGTTCGTAGATTGGTTTGAATGAGATTGGTTAACTTAGGTTTAAGCTAAATGTGTCGTGGCTAGTTTGTCGGTGAACGCTTTAGCTGTCAACCCTTTATCCTGAACGCTCTGCTCTACAATCTTACGTCATCGCGCATGCGTCGCGGCTCGCTATCGTTATTTAACTGAACGGATACCAGAGGGAGCTGTCGCAGACGGAAAAAGTCATAACGCCGCGTCGGTTGTGTATGCGTAACTGCTCGGGCGACATCAGCAAAATATAAAAAAAAAAAAAATTAATAAACGCAACTTATGGCGAAATTAAAAGAATTTGAAAAAGCCGAGCTACGGATCGTCCAAGTATAATATTCGCGTGTGTTTAATTTCTTAATTGATAAAAGGAATACGCACCGGTGTGTGAGCATATGATAAGCGAAGGGAGGAAACGACAGCAGCAGCCGTCAGCATCCATGAGAACGACGACCGTCATTCGCGCGCTTCATATCCTCTTATCTCTCACAATGTAAGTTATTGAAAGGTTTTTTTTTTTAATAAATAATCATGATTAATATTAGGATACGACGTGTTTTATACTAACGCACGTCGAAAGAGAGATGAAAAGCGTAAATAAATGAGGATCGGCGATCATAACAAAAATGGTCGGTTGATGAATGGTCGCGTCCAATGGATTGTTGTTTGTAAGAGTTCACTGGATGCGTGAAAGAGATGATAGAAAGAGCGAGAGAGAGAGAGAAATAGGGATGTGTTTTTTTATATACAGTATATATATTGTTTTTACTACGTGAGTATGTGTGCCAGATCTTTGACTTCAACAAGTTCTTTGATCATTTATCTCCGTGCTTACATCTGTTATCATTATGCTAAGTAAAAGGTCTAAATTCAAGTAAATAAGAATTTTTTTTTTTTTTTTTAGACGAAAAATATTTATAAATCCTTCGAAAGTCATTTATATAAACTCGAACGGCCGCTTATAATACCGTATGTATATTTTATTTGTTGAGTCGTGATTTAATTCTTAAGTAAACATAATGAAAATTGAAAATGCTGCTGCTGCCGCGCGCGTAAAGAAGGTTTGAACGGCGTTAATAATGGATCAAGAAAAAAGAGCGGGGCGATGCTGAGGGATAGGGGGATGAGAACCAACCGTACCGTACTCGTCAGGCGCCACTGATTTTTCATCCGCGCGCGCTGCTCTGCTCCTCCTCCTCCTCAGCTTTTCATTTACCGCTGCCGCCGCACACTTTCGGAATTTCGGAGCGAGGCTGAATAAATTTCTCGGTTAACAGGTAACGAATAATTTAAAATTTAAATTAAAAAGCCGAGTAATGTATTTATTTAACGGCGGTGAAAGATTCGGCATTTTATTTATTTTTTAGGCGCTAAAATATAAAGTGGAATCGTATAACGCGATCTTCGATCTTCGCGTTACCGAAAATCAAGCATTTAAATTATTGTAGGACAATGTTTATAGATAGAAATAGAAGAGATATTGAGGTATACAAAGTACAGTAATTCAAATTGAAGAAAATACACGTCGTGCGGATAAAACGCTAACCCAGCTGATATATAGTATAGTACAATGTACATTAATCCGTTTAATTACAGTATCTAAATATTTGAATGACACATGGAGAAACTTGACCTTATTGATGTTTTTTTTAATATTTAATTGTTCTATGTTTAAAATATCCTTCTTTGATCTCAACACATGCCGCAAGACGAGCTCGCATCTCGCAATGCGCTGCATCAAAAATTATTCCAGCTTCATCGGTCTCCTGCGTACGTTGACTACTATCTCTCGTAACTTTGTCTGGTAAACTTTTTCTTGCATCACACCCCATGTTTTGTAGTTTGCTTAATTTAAGTCTGGAATATTGATGAAATCGCGCCAACGTATGATGCAGGCTCGAGACCAACTCATTCAAGCTGGAATCAATGCAGCCAGGCATAGTGAGTGGTGAGTTCGTCGTGCTGCTGCTGTTGAGACCGAAAAGGAATATTTTAAGCACGGAATAGAACAATTAAATGTTAAAAAAAAACAACAACATTAAAATCTTTTTCCATGTGCCATTAAAATAATATAGATTATTAAACAGATCAATGTACTAATTCTTTTGGGATCGGTTTTTTTTTTCTTCGCGTATACAGTTTTGGTAATTTTTTTTTTCTTGAAATAATTTTATTCAGTTCAAAAATTAATTTAATTTAATTTGGAATGAAATACATGTACACTGTACAATCACATTTCAAAATCTTGAATGGTTTTTTTATACCGATTTAATATGGCGATCCGATTATAGGCTATAAGCTTACAATCTAATAATGAATTTAAATGCATTTTTTGAAAATAATTATTAAGAAGTTAACAGGTATGCAATAGAGAAATTTAGTTTGCAGTTCTTTGAAATACATGTTAAACTTTATTTTGATAATTTTAATTTCAACAAACCAAAAGTTTGCGATACCGGTATTCCAATACCGATACAGCACTGTAGGCTACAGTGCTGTATGTTTAAGAAAAAGTTCCGTTTTGCCAGAGCCAATCTCTTTTTTTTAATCTTATACGTTTAAATTTTCTTTTTCAATATTTTCAAAATTAGAAAAAAAACAACAAACATTTATTATAACTCGATAATTTTGTCGTATTTAATTATTCCGATAATGACGGTAATTAGTCGAGTAGGTCGATCGACGAGTGAAATATTATTCACCGATTGACACGTGTGCCGAGATCAATCACCACCTTGCTTTTGATAATAATTCAATCACGCACACGCTTCTAATTATGTAAACACTTAACCAATCTGAGATTTACGCGTTATTTTTTTTTTCTTCTTCTCTCGCTTCTCCTTCTTCTTCTGCAGCAGCTCTCTCACTCAACATTCTCGACTTTGAGACCTACACGCGTGTGGAAATCTATGTATATGCGTGAGTGAAAGTCGATGAAGTCGAGTGAACTTTGGTGAACATGAAATTGAGGAGATTGGTTTTGGTTAGTAGCAAATATGATCCCGAGCGATACGTGGTAGTTGATCGATTGAATAGATGATGTATCATAAAATCGTGCGGGGGCCTCCGCCAAATAGCCTTTTTGTCCTCTCTGCTTTCACACACACACTCCTTATACCCCCGCGCGCCGAATGTATGACCAAATGTAATAACAGTTAAGCTTTTACTATCTGAGCAGTAAATCCTTCGGAATTTATATTGCGTAGATTGCACGCATGCGTGAATTATACCCTATCTATCACTTTAAACAATATTTATTCCTTTGCTTTACAACAACTTTGTTATTTTTCCAAAAAAAAAAAAAAAAAATTTATTATTTTGTTTTACGAAGGAGAAGGGAAAAGAAAAATAATGTTCCGTTATTTTTTTGGGCTAAACTTTTTCTCAGCTCGATCATTATTTTACTATGCAACGTCGTACTATGTAGTTTCTCTTCTTCTTCACCTTACGACTCGTTTATCAGATTTGTCAATAACATCCGGTAATTTCCGGCATTAATATTTATTAAGCTGGAAGAAAACCTTCTTGAGGCTAAGTATATACCGTACGAGTTATCTTCGGTAATTATATAGCGATACATCCTATAGGATCGAAACGGAAACATGTCGGAGAAAAAGAACAAGTCAATGGTAACAAATTATTTAAGCACAGTTTATATGATGCACGTATATAGATAATAGCTCCGTCAGTTTTTGCTAATAGTTCTGCGATACGTCGACAATGATGATTTACAGTATGTTACACCGAGATATTTTAAGCCTACGATAAACAGATGACCCCGAGTGTTTACGGAATTAATTCCCGGGTTTTCAAACACGGTTCGAAAAATACCGGTAGTAGGTTTTTACTTGGAGACAGTGATTCCAAGATTTTTATGAAAATATTTAGAAAACGATTTTTTTTTTATCTGTTTTTGGAATAAAAATTCCATGAAAAATATTCGCATTTTTCTTCAATATCGATCAATCATAAAAGGGAAGATATTTTTCTTATACATGTATTTACAACAATTATTGTCAAGTCGAAATTTAACACTAGCGGAAGTGCTCCATTTATGACTTTTCTCTACTTATGCAATTTTTATTCGCGTGGTAAATAATAAATATTTTTTTATTACGTTTTTTCTATATAAAAAAAATTTATTTTTTATACATAAAAATTTTACAGTTTTTTAAAAAGTTTTTGGCATGACGTTAGACCTTTACCGTATCTGTAAACTGTCGTTACCGATTTAATTTAGCATGCTTTTTTTTATTTATATTAGAAAAATTAAACGTGTACCGTATTTGATTAAGGAAGGGTGAAAAACTTTTTTTATTTTCGGTAAAAGCATATCAATTTATTAATCAATTATGAATTTATTTATACGAGTCTTGTGATTTTAAATGCTGAC
Source organism: Polydesmus complanatus (assembly GCA_034692225.1). Lineage (NCBI taxonomy): Eukaryota > Metazoa > Arthropoda > Diplopoda > Polydesmida > Polydesmidae > Polydesmus > Polydesmus complanatus. The sequence goes on from JAQGAZ010000652.1 coordinate 12,782, forward strand.
GCTACATTCATTTCTCATTCTAATTCGACTCAATTTACGAGAATGTTTTTACATCGCGGAATTTTTTTGCGCAAATGCAGGGCACCAGATACGTGCTTTTTTTTTTTTTTTTTTACAATTAAAACGAATTAGAAAACAATATTTCGCGATATTGTTAAGTACCGTCGAACATATGGAAAGTGTCGCGTGATTATATAAAAAATTTTATCCTCCCATTCGACTTTCTATCGAGCATAAAATTGCGTACGATTGCGGTTTGGAGTGCGCGCGCGAATGAAGGAGGAATCGACTATACACTCTCTGTATAATATCGATAAATCTAACGTTTGGCTAATCTAGACATTTATCTTGTGGGCGGATGACACATCTTTATTCATTTTTTTTATTTTTTATTATTATTATTTATGGATCCATATTTTTTTAAGCACGGTAATCCACGTCAAACTAAATAACACCGTCATTCTGATTCAAATTTGTTATTATTATTTTTTTTCTAAACCCGGTATTTTGTAACTCGCTGCAATTTTTTTTACTTTATTTTATTATTATTATTATTTCATTCGTTTTCTCAAGAATAATGTCGGAAGTAGACTTTCTAGGAAAAAGATCGGCTTATTCCATGTTAGAATGTAGTGTGAGGAATAAGATAAAGCGATGTCGATTGTTTTTTGTCCATTATTTTTGAAAAGGAGAGAGAGGGGATCATTGGATCAGGCCACCTTTAGCTTTTACAATTTTACAATTTTGTTATTTTTTTTTTTATTTTATTTTATTCAGCAAACGCAAATTGTTTACCTTTTGAGCGTGTAAAACATAGTCCGTACGTGGTGGCATCTCCTTCGCTTCTCTTCTCTTCATCTCTCTTTCACTTCCATTTAGCGCTGTTATTTTGGTTTATTGAAGCGTACACGGAGAGGGCGTTGTGATGCTCTCGCATGTGTACAACGCTTTCTCTCTCTCTCTCTCGCTTGCTCTGACGTGGAAATTTATATGTTTATGCCACGAAATAATAAGGTGTTGGCAAGTATAAGAAAATGTGTAACTGTTGGAGTTTACCTCATTCCACGGTTTTACACCCCAGCGAATAATGGGGGAGGGGGATGCGCGATAACCTTTAGATGGCGTCAAATAGATGTACGGCACGGTAGAAAATGAAAAAAAAAAAAAAGTTTAATAAAGAAGATGCTGGCGATAAATTTACTTTTGAAGATTGCATGAATGGAGAAAAAGAAAGTGTTTAAATTTTATTTTTTGTTTTTATGATTAATTCATTACATTTAAAACCCAAAACATTTGAAAATAAAATGACTCGAGTATGTCGTAATTTAAGCGCTATTTAGTTTTACAAAATTGGGAAGAATGTTTCCTCCTTCTACCTGTATATAAATTAATTAATTAATTTTATTTTTTACGAGGTTTTAAATTTAATATAAGAGGTGCGTGCGCGGAATTTTGAAGAGATAATCTGAGCATTTTTAACTACCGGGTATACTGTATACAGATTATAATTCCCTATTTCTACTTGAATATTTTATTTTATAAATCAGGATTTGGTTTTAATTGTTATTAATTTCTGTATATATAGACAAATACCAGGAATTAAAGTTAATGAGCTGAAAAATGGTAGGCACATAATTTTGGCATAAAGTGGTAATAAAATCTTTCTCTCATTCGGAAAAACCTCTCGAAGTTACTTGATTTTAAATTATAATTTATTTTTATTGATTATTCATTCAGTTATTAATTTTCTCTATTTACAGAATTATGAATAATTTTTGAGAACAGGCCGTATTTACACCTTGGGAGGCCCTACGCGCAACTATATTATTATAGCCTCCAAAAGTTGGCTTTGAAAGAGGAGAAGCAGAATTTCAAAAATATGGGAATTAAGAAAAAATATATTGAAATTTTTTGGAAAAATTAGCGAAAGTTTTAGGAAAATTATCGAAATTTTTAAGAAAATGAACAAAATTTTTAAGAAAATTAACGAAATTTTTGTGAAAGAAAATTTTTTAGGATAATTAACGCAACTTTTAAAGTTACACAAAAACGATTGTGTTAAATTAAAATAACAAATTAAAGAAATTTTTTCAAATAAAAAAAGTTATTTGTATGGAGTTTGTGAGGCTCCCCTGAGTGTGAGGCCTCTATTTTGAGCCTAGTGTGAGCTTGGGTAAATACGACCCTGTATGACAATTCAAGCAAATTGCCAGAAATAATTTTATTTTTAATTGCCCTTAATTCTTTATTTCATTATTTATTTATTTTTCGTGTTGTAAAATTTTGAATTTGTCCAATTTTTTTATTTAATGAAAAATTGAGATGAATTTTAATTTTTTTTTTCTACTAAAATCAATGTAGGCTCTGGTACGCCGTAGTTGTGATAAGACCGATTACATACAAAAGACTGTAATAAACCCCGGTCGCCTTATTCGAACGATTACAGCTGACTGTAGGTTCCTACTAATGAATGAAATTGTTGACAACTTAGCGAATCGTCTAACGTTTGTCTCTAGGAAAAACGTTAGTCTTATTTATTCAATTGATCGCTCGTTGACGATGTGTATCGAGGTCGCATGAAGCACTTATCACCATGTCAACAGCATCTTTTTCCTTTTCTTTAGATCCCCCGTTTTTTTTTTTATTATTATTTTTTTTTTCCTCCAGCTTTTTTCATTCTCCGACGTACAATTGAAGATCCTCCCCTCCACCAACACCGTTTCGTTGACATTTCCAAATTCCGAGCCTTCTATTGTTTTACATTTTTAACGAAAAGTCTCGCGTAATTTTAAAACGTGTCGAGACTCTTGAAAATTTTTGCGTGTGGGAGGTCAAGTAAAATGTTATCTGAGACTTTGGGCGACGTTTTGAATATGAGTCTGGGAAATTAAAGAAAAACCGGAAGTTGATGTGTTGAAGCTGATTAAGTGCTGCGCACGCACTCAATCTCTTTTAATCTCGGAACTTTTTTTTTTTTTTTTTGTAACTCGCGACGAATCAAAATCGCGGTGTATAAATATTACAACAGCTGTTTTGAATATATATTTTTTTATATTATATTATGACGATGTGATGTCTAAACATTATTTTCTCAGACACACGCTGTTGAATTGACTGACGCTTTTTATCGAAATCGCTTTTCTCTCTCTTTTTTCCATTATCTATTGAATGGAAATCCGCTTCAATCTTAAGAAAAAAAAATTTTTGGTTAAATGGAAAATAATATTATGCTTAAAGATTTGTCAAACTAATTAAATTTAATGATGGGGGAGATAACATTTTTATCTTCCTTTTCCACGTCAAATTATTGGATATATGGTTTAGTAATGATTTATTTCATATTGTTTTATCTATTTTTTTTTTTTTTTGATATATATAGATGCGATATAAACGTCAATATGGTTGTAAGCGGCGGAAGAGAAGTCTTCTTCGGCTTATCCCTCTAGGACTGATGCAATCAACATGAACTTACGTCACATCTGCCAATAGCTCTAGCGCTTTGATTACAAAAGTTTGAGAGTTAATTGATTTGGAAGAACAGAAATAGAAGTAGATAGAAAAAGAAAAAAAAGTTGAAGAGATTTTCTTTTTGGCTTCTCAATTTATTTTATTTATTTTTTTTTTTTTTTTTCTTCGTCGTTCTTTTTTTTCATCTCCGGGTCGAATTATTAGGGATTAAATTTTATTCAAGATAACGTCAGAATTACTGCCGACATTCACTTCAGGGAAATCACACAATCAAAGTCTATAAGCCTAATGCTGTTTTTAGATACCGGTTGAAGGGGCCGTGTGTCCTTGTTCACGTGTCCCTATCACAACGATTTTTAATTTTTTTTTTTTTATTTCCGAATAATTGGACACATCTACTTTTTAAAAGTTTTAAAGGTAATTTTATTTTTAATTTTACATACAGTAGTTCAATAACAGGGATTTAATTTTGTTATAACTTCTTTTAATTAATTAATAATTTTAACAAACCTAAAATTTACGAAACAAATTCATGAATGACAAATTTTTTTGAAATTTATTAAAATTTAGTTAGATTTTTTTTTTTTTATAAAAAAAATTAAATTAAAGTAACATTTGTGTTAGATTATGTTTTATTAAAATCGATTTTAATGATAATTCATATATTGCCTGAAAAAACTAAAAAAAAAATTTGTTTTACTGAAACTTTCGTAGTACATGTACAGAGATTTAATTCACATGTATTTTATTTAAATTTCCCATTTTAAAATATTTGTATGGTTTTTAGAAATTTTTTTTTAGGAGTTGACGAGATTCTTTATTTTGGCAATTTTGTTTTGCTATGATGAAAAAAGTGGCCAATACGTTAACACGTCGCCATTTTCCGGGAGACACGGGTAAAGTGGTGAAATACACGCCTTGTTCGCGCCAGGACTTGCACGTGCCGGTGGACGAAGATTTGGAAGAGATCGCGGTGGTGAGCGGCGCCGATCCGGGGGCGGTGAGGTATGGTAGCGGCAGTTGCATCACCGCTAACGGTCCCCGAGTGATCCCAGGTATCATCACCTCGGAAAGGGGTCGTCTTTTACCTAGCGACCGATTAACCGCTAGCGGTACGCGTATTAACATGGCGTCGCCCATGTATTTGGGCAAGAGTAACGAAAACGTGAAAGGGAAATCGGTCTCGAAACAGAGCCTACTGGAAATGGTAACTACGCGGCTCAACGTCGGCGGAAACGGCAGCAACGGTGGCGGCGGAACCGCCGGCACGGGAGGTATCGGTTTGAGAGGAAGCGCGAGTGGTAATAACGCTTATAAAAAACGATTCTCCAAAGACTCTGTGGCGTACGTCAACCGTGCTCATGTCAGCTCGGATTTAGACGTAAGCAACAGAGCGAAGGGGTTGCGCGGGGCGATGAGTGGGACACCGTCCACAGCTGGAAGCGTACCATTAGCGATAAATATGAACGACCCGCGTCGAAGAGAGACGATAAAATCTCGGTTCGAAAAGTGGGAAACGTCGACTTCGGGAAGTGAACGCAGCGGATGCAAATGGACTTTTGTGTTTGACCCTTCAGGGCGCCTCTGTTATTATTGGTCGTTGGTAGTCAGCATAGCTTTTCTTTACAACTTTTGGGCTCTCATCTACAGATTCGCATTTCAGGTAAATACAATGAAAATTTTCAATTACCGTAATTGCTTTATTTTGCGAATGAACATTTTTTTTTATTTATATATATCTAGAAAGTTGCAAACGGGTTTCATTCTTTCTTATCATTAAGATAACGATTTTATTTGTGTTTGTTTTTATACATAGACAAAAAGCAACAACGTGAAAGTGTGCACATCTTTTTCTCTTTTACGAAATAACCACGCGCGCGCAGTCTAAATTAGTGTGTCTATTGGTTGCCATGGAAGCGCGTTTTTATATACAGTATACAACAAATAAGTAGCACATCTGTCGTTAGATATCATTTATATTATTTACGTTTAGGTGTGACTTTAAGAGAGGTTGGTGACCACTGAGAGTACTATTATATTGAATCACTACTGGCATCATCATTTAAATTATGCATCCACATTTCGTGTCTGCTGGTTAAGGATTTATGTTTACTGTAATTGAGAAGAGTTCTGATTGATGATGTCTCTTTTCATTTTTTTTTTCTATTTCTCTTTCCACATTACATATTCCTTTATATCAGATGTATAACATTTATTTATTTATTTTTTTATCTTTAGAAATTTACGTGCGCAGAACATTGTGCGTCAAGTTTAACGTTTGGGCGGAGAACCAGGCGCACGATTCTGCGCTCGTTACTAATTTAGTCTGCTGCCAGATATATTGTTATTAAAGGATAATGTCAGAAGGGGGATTATTATTATTATTATTATTATTAGATACTGGATTGATAAAAATAGTTAAAATTACGCAGCTCGAAATCCTGTATTGATTTACTCATCTTTCGCGAGAGAAAAGCGCCGTTCGAGTTTTCGCTCTAAATGGTATAAAATTTTTTTTTTTTTTTGTGTGTGATTAGACAGAGTTTTAAAATCAGGGGAAGTCGTGAAAATGAGGAATGCGGTGTTATATTATGAAAGTTTGGCGTGGGTGATGTTTAATGAAAGACGGAATCTCTCTGTTTGAAACGATAGAACGAGCTATAAAGATTTGAGAAAATGCAATAAAAAAATTGGGGGATTTAGAACTTGGTTTAGTTTCGAGAGCCTAAAATGAAAAATCAGCTTGAACAGGATGATATAAAACGCACCTGCGCTTTCTTGTTTTTTTTTTTTTTTTTGTTCTTCTGCGCGTAAGATGCGTTTGTCTTTATCTGATGGAACGTCTTCGAAACAATAGACAAGAGTGAAAATAGAAAACAATAGAAAAGCACGGCTTGAATATAGAGAGATGGAGAAAATATAAGAGAACGTCGACTCATTAAAATTTAATTATTGTTAATTAACAAATTGGTTTGGTTGCAGCGAACAGACGAGGCGGGTGATTTCGTTTTATGCTCATTTTGCTCTTTTATGGGCGCGGATTTTATTCATCATTTTAAATGGGAAATATTAAATTTATATTTACAGATCGAAAAAAAAATAAATAAATAAATAAAAATTTGAGTTTAGATATCCTGAGGTTAATTGAAATGACTGAAATACTCGTACATCGTTTGAAATTTATTCTGTGGGTAATGATTATAATCACACCCGGCTGGATCGCAGGTATTAGATTTAATTGGGCTTATATTGCCCATTTACAAAATGTGCGCAAACAAAATTAATATTATTCATTGAAAGTTAAAACTGGCAAGGTTAACTTTAATTAAACTTATGTTTAATAATTATTACGGTATTGAAATACAAGTAATATTGGGGCTCATTTCTCTCGGTTTAACTATACGTTTAATATTTTACTCAAGTAATAAAAGTTTAGCCTATAAAAAAAAAAAGTTGTTATTACGTGCTGAATTTAGTTCCAAGTTTAATGGTGAAGCGCATCTATAAAATATTAATGAAGATGATATTTGATATTTTAGCAGTTTTTATTTTGAAATAAAATCTGTAACTCAATACATTTCCATGCACACATTAAAGAATTTTATTGTAGTTGTGCCATATGCAATTTATCTGAAAGTTTTAGAGATTTTCTTCCTAATCCTTTTGAGAACTAAAACCAACTTTTTTTTTTTAAAAAAAAAAAAATTTAAAAGGAAATAGGATTAAAACTAGTAATGTATTAGAGAAGTTGAAGCTGTTTTCGCATTTATTTTTTTTTGCCTCGTCTAATTATTTTTAATCGTTAGCTAAGTAAGCCTTATAAACTTAGACATTGGAAACAGTAATAATAACTAGCAGCAATAATAACTAGTAATAATTTACGGATTAGTTAAATTTTATTTTTTAAATTTAAACATTATTGTTTTTTATACTATACATTGCTGCGGATGTTAATCGGTTTAATACTTTAAAATTTTATCTTATAATATTTTTAATTTCAAATTAAAAGCTTTTAAGAGTTATAAAATCTTTTTTGAGTTTTTTTTATAACTTATACGGTATTATAAACTGTTTGTTATTATTTTTTATTCTTTTAATGAATAGACCTAACACTGGCAAACAGTCAATGTGCCATTAACGTAATTACAACGAAGAGAAAATTAATTAGCTTAACTACGGTATCTTTTATGAAAACGTTACTTTCATTTTTCATTCATTACATAAATAATTTTGCGGGGCTACTGACATAGGAATACAGTATGCAAAAAAAAAAAAATATATAAGTTAAAACTCAACGCCAAAAATTGCTTTACTCTAGGACAAGTGAATTAATGAATGCTTACACTTAAAACATTCATAAATTTCTTTAGTCACATTTAAACATTTCTTAAAGTATTATGGTAAAGGAATATCGAGCCAAAATCATGAATACACTGTATGCAACATCATTAACATTCCACTTTTTTTTCTGTTATTATTTTATATAGGAAACTATTGTTAATATTATTGAAGCTAAATATGTAAAACTCAATTTGGCAGCTTACTCAAGATACAAGTTAAATACGTATTATCACAATGTTTTAAATTCGTTGCATTGATATTTTATTATAATAAATATTTACAGTGCAGTATTTAAATTTGTGCGTAAGATATTGCATAATTATTCAAAGAATCAAAATAGTAAGTTTATTTATACGATATACATATTCATTAATTTTGGGAACATTGATTGAGTCGTACTTTAATATAATTGAGCCACAAAACGCTCATACATCTGTCAATTATAATTTTTTTTTTTTTTTTTGGTATAAATTCTTGAAATATATTTTTTTAAATTTAATTAAATTAATAATACAGTAAATACTGATTGATGTTCTTTTATTAGTTTTTTTGTACAGTTCTCGACTATAAGAAGTAGGTTAGATTTCAGTCAAATAATAATGATTGAGGAAAGGGGATGTCACAGTTAGTGCCTATAATGTTCAAATATTAGACAACAAATGGGTTTTTTTTTTCGAAATTATTAAATTAGGTTTCATCAGAAAGTCTGCATTGCTCCCTTCCCCTTTCCCCCCCCCCCCCCCCTCCCTTCCCTAATTTTAAATTGAATTATGAGAAAAACTAGTTCAATTTATTTATGTTACCTATGGAACTTGCCGGTTTTTGGAATGGCTTCCCACCATTACTCGTTTGTACCTATTTATTTGCGGAGATCCAAGCGGACAGATTGTAGCTTACCGATCCTTATTTGTGCTCAGCTCTTTTTATTGTATTATAGCTGGAGATCGGTATCAATATGTTGCTTGTGCGCTTAATTACACTATTTAATTAATGTTTATTTAATTTCCACAAAAGGGCAAATTTTTAATTAAAAAAAAAATGCACAGACAAACTAATGGGTTGCTATCAGTTTCTAAATAATTAATGATTTACATTTTCGTTTCACCGGCGAAAAGTTTATTATTGTAGAATAATTATTTGTATTAACAAGAATTAATTTTTTTTTTGTCTTTAGATAATTATATTTGATATATTATATATTTTGCTAATACTCTATCTATTGCTACAGTATTAGCCATAAAATAATTATTATAGAAAAGCACAAAGCTTTTCAAAGGCTTTTTTTTTTAAATAATATTTATCTAACTTTATGACGTAATCTCAAAGAAGCTAAAATTGCATTATTAAATAAATTAAAAGTCAAAAAAGAAATTTTTTGGTAGTGAGCCTTTTGGCGTAACCCTATTGTCGGTTTATTTTTTGCTTATGTTGATTTTATGATTTATTGTGACATGAATGTCCATTAATCTATTAATTGGTTCTTTTTCCTCAACTGTTGTAATTTTATAAAACATTTTTATAAATTACAGTAATTTTTTTTTACCGTTTTTTCTTCTTATTATTACGTAACATGTAGAGTTTAAATAACATGCACTTAAGAAAAACTGTCATCACCATTGCTGGTTAAGGTATATCAGCGTCTGACTAAAAATAAAGGCTAAAAATCGCGTCTTTTTCTTCCTCTCCCCTCCGCTTACGACGCCACAAAGCAATTATTATGAAAAGGAAATTGTGCAGCATCCGTTTATTTTTATTTTGAGAGATAGAAAGAATTTATGTGAAGATAATTATAACACTCTTTCGAGCCCTATTGCGCTTTGTTTATTTAGTTTCGGTTGCTTGAAAAGATTAGTTAGTGAGTGGTTTCATTCTTTGACAATTTTAACTTTAAAAAGCTAATAGTGGTTAACCTCTAAGTAGCTTTGTTTGTTTTGATAACTTTTTTTTTGTTTAAAAAAGGAGATTATTGTTTATTTAGATAAGCGTGGCTTTGAAGAGCTAACCGAAACGAGGAAGTTTTGCATAATTTTAAATGGGTAAAATTGGTCTCGAATTTAAGCCATTTAATAAATAATGCATTTACTATAAGCTTTAATTTTTTTTTTATCAAGCAATAACACACATGCAAATTTAAAAAAAAAATTTGTTTAATATGAAGTAGAAAGCTTAAATAGCGGGTATTTATTTTTTTTTCTATTATTTATTAATGACTTTAAAGCCAGATGTCAATCAAGAAGGCTATAATTTTTTGTATAATTCGAAGATTTAATTTTCCACGTGCTGTACAGTATTATCCACTTGAGGCAATGAAATCATCCGCAGCTAGAAAATAGTTAATTAGGCACTACGTTGAGCCCCTTTCTGTTTTCTTCGCGTTATCTGGAAAAGGTGAAATTTACAGCTGCGAATGAAATACTCAGCGGAGCATTACAAGAAATTGAAAAGTGTTTCAAACTGGGAATTGGATGCGATTTGACTCTCACACTCCGCAGTTCAATCATATTTATAGCTGTATTTGGCAAAGAGATAGAAAGTAGTAGCTGAACTGCGAAAATGCGAGTGTACAGTATAAGCCGGGAAAAAAAAGCGAGTTGAATCGCGACGAATCAGATGCGCGTCGAGACTAGCTATTTGACAGTCATTGAACTTTTATTATAACAAAATGAAAAGTAGTTTACGCGCGGGTAATATAGATCGCGGCGCGCTTTCAATTTGCTGACTTTGACAAATGGTTGCTTAATGAATTGATGCGGATAGGAATGTTAAAAATGGACACACTGTATATTATAGGTGTATAGTTTTTGGCGAAAAGCGCGTCGACTGTATAATATGCTCGAGCGATCGGAGACACATAGAAAAAAAAACTATTCAACCCGAACAAAATACCTCAAACAACTCAGAGCTCATTCATCAAATTCTAAAATCAAAATATTGGCTTTACTGCCAGAATACAAAATACAAACACGAGTAGAATAATCAGTAATGTTTTTCTTGCTTTACGTCCATAAACTTCTTCTTAAAATTAAATTTGAGCTTTTCTTTTGTAGGAGAAAAAAAAAAAATGGTTTTAATGTTTGTTTACATTTTATTTTTTATTTTGTCTTTTTAGGAAATTGTTAGTTCAACGTTGACCGCTTGGTTTAGTTTAGACTACATCGCGGATTTTTTGTACGTGTTGGACGTGGCTTTTCATTTTCGGACTGGTTATTTAGAAGACGGCGTGTTACAAACGGATTCGGTGAAACTGAGGCAACATTATATGAACTCGACCACGTTTTACGTTGATTGTTTGTGTCTATTGCCGTTAGATATTCTCTATTTGTCGATCGGGTATAACTCGATGCTACGTAGCTTTCGTTTAGTCAAAATCTATCGTTTTTGGGCTTTTTTAGACCGGACAGAACGCCATACCAATTATCCCAACGTGTTTCGCGCTCTGTCGCTGATTCATTACCTGATGGTGATTTTCCATTGGAACGCTTGTTTGTGTCGTCTCATCTCCAGAAGCGACGGCTTCGGCTCCAGGTCTTGGGCTTATCCAGACTCCAAGACGGACGACGTGATGCACGAATATTTGCACGCTTTCTACTGGAGCGCACTCACCCTCACTACGATTGGAGACCTGCCAAGACCGAGAACTAAGTCGGAGTATCTTTTTGTTACGGTGGAAATGATATTTGGGCTCCTACTTTTCGCTACTGTCCTCGGTCATGTCGCTAACATCGTTACCAACGTCAGCGCTGCCAGAAAAGAATTTCAAGGTAATAATTTTTTTTTTTTTTTGTTCTTCTTTCTATCTCAATTAATTAAGTTACCCAATGGAATTAATTTGAAGCTTCCGTAATTTAATTTTTTTCCAAATTAGTTTTAAATAAACCTAAAAAATAAATATTTGTTCTATTTTTATAGGTTTTTTTTTTTCAATTTTCTATAATTTAATTATGTATAGCTGCCAGCTCATCACTTTTGCAACAAATTAGCTCTAATGCTACGTTAAGCTGGGAAAAAAAAAATATTTATAGCTTTTAAAGGGAGGAGTAAATCGCAGAATGAGTAGGTGCACTTCAGCGAGGCGAACTTATTGAATCAATAGAGGATCGATAGAATGCATTTTTATTCCGATCGAATTTGTTTTTTTTCTTTTCTTCTTGTACCGGTACGTAGATGCGCTCATCTGTTTAGCAATCCCGAAACTGATGTAACGACTCGCACTTTATAACTTGTTTAAGGATGACCTTACGTAAGCCTAGATTTAAGCACTTCAAAGTAATTTATAATTAAAAAAAAAAAAAAAAGGTCTTTAATTAACAGTTTCAGTTAAGAACTTACTCGTCAAAGACGCTCTGTCATTTTGCGTTTAGGCTTAATAAATTCGTAAACTACTGTACGTTGTCCATTTGCAACCGCAGATGCCACTTTCAATTTACTTACATTTAGATTGAAAGAAAAATTTAATTAAAAAGTCGATCGATATTACGTCAGTCTTAATTATATTAGAATTAGTTAGCTTAATAGACTTAATTTTTTTTTTTTTTAAATTGTCTATGGCGTTTTGATTTGTAGGTCAATTGAGGTAGAAGCCGAGTTATTGGAAATGCAATACAGTACTGTATTAAAAATAATGTATCAACAAAAAAAAAAATTTTTTTTTTGCTAAAGGGTTTCGTTTGAATAATTTTATACTTTCTTGAAACCGAAAGCACAATAATTTAAAGTGGGTGAAGTGCACGATATAAAAGTTGCTGCCAATCGATAAGATTTTATTAGCCAAAACGAGAGAGAGAGGGAAAGTTGAAGAAGAAAAAAAAAAAATTAGATGAATAAAATTCATGAAAACTCTTTTCGCTTACAGCTAAAAGGCAAATTTTATGCGCAAATACTGCTTTTATTATACGTTTATAATTTTTTCCATATTATTATACGGTGTATTTTTAATTTACAGTACATCGAAAAAATAATCAATTTAAAAATAGAATTCGCTGCAAATTAGAAATTGGGGTTGAAGATTATAATTAAACTGGAAGAAGTACGACCTTTGTTTTATCTGATTATAATATTGTAGCTGATTATTTTTTTCTTTTCTTTATTTAAATTAAATTTTTGACTAATAATTTTGTTTTGTCGGTCAATAAGCCTGAAGGATTTGTTGAATTTATTTTTGAGAAAATATTTACGCAAAAGTTTTATAAATAATTATTTAAAACTTGAATTATCATTACGTCAGCGATGTAATGCTAAAATGCTGGAATGACAAACCCACAACTACTGTAGGTGCCGTAATATACCGCAGACATTTTTGTGAGAGCCCACGCGCTTCGAAGCACATGGGTTCTCACAAATTATATAGATTAAATTGATGCTTTTAATCTAGCGCCAGGTGTTTTTGGTTCGTCGAGTGTCTTCCAATAGCTGATCAACATTTACCAATTGTCGATTTTTGCTTCGGAATTGGTAAAATACGGTACATGTACTGTAGTTTTTAGTTTATTCAAGATGATTTTTGGTGCTCGGGGAAGTTCAGCAACCATAGTTTAAGGGTTTTGAATTTCCTTATTCCCCGAATAATTTAAGGCATCATCGATGTTTGAGAGTTAATCTGAAATATCGCTTATCACGTTCTCGTTGATTACGTTCGGCACCTTACATGCTGCCAGCTTTTCTTTAGCTAAAAGATTAATTACTAAAAATTAATTGGAAATTTGTTATCTTTTAAAATTTTTAGTTTAAAAGGGAAAATGTGCTCATCATTATTTTTTATCCCCCGATTGCTCCAAACATTTTCTAAGTTCTTAAAAGTTGCAATTAATCAAGCCCTACTTCGGGCAATTTAAAAATAACGAACGGTAGAAATAATTTGACGAATAAAATAATTAAGCTTTTATTGCCGAAGTTTTTATGATTTTTTTTTACCTTTTTCTCGAGCAATTGCAATCTCGGGGAATAGCTCAGACAAAAATTATTATTATATGGCAAAATGTATATGGCTCGGTTTTACTCCTAAAAGAAAAAGAACATAAAAATATGTAAATTTTTTTAAAAAATGTGTTTATTTTCTTGAAAAAATTTGCGCTTCATTAGGCGGCTCATTTTTTAAAAATATTCACGCTGGGGAGGAGCAACTTCAAAATTATTTTTTGCTTCCGGATTTGACATGCTTTATTTTGATGACAAGGGGTCCAAAAAAAACCGTTTTGCTTCGGAAAAAACAATAATGTCCAATTTTGGATGCTTCTTGAAAGGAAAATTTCGTCTTTTTTGCGTTTTTTTTTTTTAAAAAAAATTTTGTTTTAAAAAAAAAAATGCACTAAAACGTAAAATACAAGAATTTTCATTACATAGGACTTATCATAAAAGAATGGGCTTATATTGATTAAATAGTTGTTACTGTCATTTTATTTACATTATGATATTATACTGTACAAATTAAAAAACTGGCCTAAAAGCTTGATTAAGATGTTATGTTCATCAATTACTGTATTTATGTCTAGTCCTGTTTGAATGAAAAGCTTTTAGCTACTAGAAAAATGTATTTATTTTTTTAACTTTTTTTTTTGCACTTTTTAAAATATAAAAATGGTTTATAAAAAAGTTGTTAGCTACAGTATATTGTTTCTGACAAGACACCATAAAACACAGAAAATAAAATATTTCGTTTTCGATATTCTTCACGCGCTATAATATGGCTCAACAAACTCCATCATCTGTAAAACTGCTAAAACAATCCATTACGATATATGGGTAAACACTCAATAAAATTGAAATTATAGAATAATATGAAAATAATAGGCTTATTTTAAACTTTTTAATACCGGTAATGCAGTTTCGGTTTTGTTAGTTTCTTGGTTGAAATAAATTTATAGGATGAACTTTCACTTTTCACCGGTTTAATTATTTATTAAGCTTTCGCTTAGATGATTTATTGGTAGTTACAGTAAGTTCGTGATTAATGGATTTGTTTGTTTAAATCTTGACACTAATAATATTAAAATAATAGCATTAAAAAATATATTATGAACGATGGTTCGTGAAGATATAATGTAAAAAAAAGTTTCACTAATTAATTTTTTTCTCTATCTGTTGATGACTGGCATTTTTTTGTAGGCCCTAAATGTGATTTAAATGTATACGCCGTAATAGAATCCCCCGCTGATTTTTCTCTACGCTATTGCAAACTACTAAATTATAATCTTTCGATGAAAGATAAGATCACTTTATTAAAAAAAGTTTTGTATAATATTTATTGGCAGCTAAATTGGATGGTGTGAAAACCTACATGCGTATGCGTCGAGTATCTCAACACTTGCAAGTGAAGGTGATTAAATGGTTCGACTACTTGTGGATGTCTCAAAAGTCATCCGACGAGGAGAAAACCGTCAGTTGTTTACCCGATAAACTTAAAGCGGAAATTGCCATTCACGTTCATTTGGATACCTTGAAGCGTGTCGAGATCTTCCAAAATACCGAAGCTGGTTTTCTCTGCGAACTAGTTCTCCGCCTAAGACCCGTTTTGTTTTCTCCGGGGGACTACATCTGCAGAAAAGGTAAAATTTAATTATAAAGAACAACGCCGAACGTTAGTTGCGTAAAGCGTTAATTTATTTGCCATGATCTTGAAGGTGAAGTGGGAAAAGAAATGTACATCGTGAATCGAGGACGATTGCAAGTGGTAGCTGACAATGGGAAAACGGTGCTGGCTACACTCCGGGCTGGAAGTTACTTCGGGGAGATTAGCATTTTAAACATGGGAACAGCTGGCAACAGGAGAACCGCTTCCGTTCGTTCGGTGGGCTATTCGGATTTATTCTGTTTAGCTAAACAAGACATGTGGGACGTTCTCAAAGAATATCCAGCCGCCAGGGTACGTTTAGAAGCAATTGCCGCTAAAAGATTAGAGAAATATAAAAAGGCGCCGCTGGAGAAAAATAAATCAGGTCAGAAACCGGTTCATTAATTTATTTTCTCATTTTAAATGTCAAAAAAAAAAAAAATTTTATTGCCTATTTATTTAGAAATTTTTACTAACAATTTTTCTTTTTTATTGATTTTATTTGTGATTGGTCTGATTTGCTTAGTTGGTTTGAACAATGTATTGCTTGCAGTTGGTTTAGGTCGCAGTCAAAGTGCTCCCGGACTCGTGGAATCTTCGGGTCGAGTGACGTTGGAGGAAATGTACATTCCCCCGCGTCAACAAACATCACCTTCGGACTATAGCAGTGACCGTCGTAACATGGAGTCTCCGTTAACCGCCGCGTCTACAACTTCCAACGCCTCCGAAGACGCTACTTCGTACGCCGCTCTTCCATCTTCAATCGCCGCTGCCACAACCACCGGTTTCCACGCCGCTATCGCTTCGATCATTTCTTCATCGCAACCGCGTTCAATCACCACCGGAAGTGTCATTTCGTACGGCACCGATTCACCCTCGGAACGCGTTCACCATCAACGTCATCTCAATTCGACGCAGTTCGACGCAGGCGGCGGCGTTACCGCCGCTCATTATTTCACATCAACAACAGCTGTAGCCACGAAAACTTTAGCGCCGACGCTAATTCATTCTCAGGCGAATGACTATTTTAATTCCCAGCAGCAGCAGCCGCAGCAACAACATCATTTACAACAACCGGTGACTATGTTGCCGACTCTAGTTCCGCCTCCTTATCATTTAACAGCGACGGCTTCCAGCACGGCGAGCACTTCCATTCTGTCGACGACGGCGACCACAGCGGCCTTGTCCTTAGGACCAACCGCTCTTCTGCATCAACAGCAACAACAATTTAGGACAACGACGGCGGTGGAATGCGATACTCAAGAGTTGCTAGCCGAAATTAAACGGTTGCGAGAACGACTAGTGATTCTGGAAACGGAAAACGCTTCGATGAGTATGAAGTTGAGTCAACAGCAATGGGAAGTGGAACATCGTTTGGCCGAAATCGAAATGCATATCTGCGGCGGAAGTAGCGTCGGAAGTCTCGGCAGCGGAGACGAAAACGAACGAAATCGCGAATCAATCATATAGATCTATAATAATTATTATTATTATTATTATCATTATACAGAAATTGTTTGATTATTTCAAATCAGATTTTAAAAAATTATTATTATTATTGTAGTAAAATGATGAGATGATTTGTGAAGGCTGGGAGGGGGAAAAGCGTTTAAAAGAATTTTTGCAAACTTATATTATAAATAATGAAAATTTCAAGTATATGAAAAGGACTTATTAACGAATTATTATATATATATATATAAAGAGTTAATATACATTTTAAAAATGTACTTTATTTTAAAATATTATATACCGTACTATTAACGCTTTTTTACAAAGTGATTTACTAACACAATAACTAGAGAAACTTTTTAAATAACTTTTTTAAAAAATTATTTAATTATCTCATAACTGCCATTACTTTTTTTTAAAATTATATAAATTATTATTAAATATTTTTTTATTTTAATAGAATTTATTGTTTTGTTTATTTTTTATTCATTATATTTTGTTTATTTATTTTATTTTTCGTAATTATATATATAAAAAAAAAAGTTCTTGTTTAGTAAATTCAGTTTGCAGTTTTGAATGAAACGTATACTGGCTGTTGTTACAGCAAAAATAACGACAAAACACATAAAGTTTAAAATGTATCATTTTTTTGAATCTTTTTGATAATCACAGTTTCACTGGGGAAATTTTTTTTTATGAAGCTGTAATCAATATATTTATACAGCCGGGGTCTTTACATCGCTTTTTTTTTTCTAATTTAGGTTTCACGCAATTTGGTTTTGAATTAAAATTGACGAGATAGGCACAACATCACGATAAATTTCTTCGATGAATATTTTCTATATCATAATTAGTACTGTATAGGGTTCGCCAACACGCAAATTAAACCCTGTCTATTCATTTTTCATGCAGAAAATCTCCGATGAATGAAAATTTTTTGTTATTCAAATATGTCTAGGAGAAAAGAGAATACACTATTCAAAAATATATATTTAAAAAAAAAATCATCGCGCACAATCGAAGCATTATTCCAATGGACATCTCTCAACGTGGCCGGTATTTCAGAGACTTTTTTTTTTGTTGTAAAAATGGATTCAATAGAGAGCAGAAAAGAGATTACGGGAAAAATATTGATCATCCGATTGTTTAAGTTAAGTGATACAGTGGAGGGGCGCTGTTTTTATTTATTTATTTATTTATTATTATATTTTTTTTTTTTGTGTTTGTCGTTTTTGGCGCGTTTTTCCATTTTCCCTCACATGTAAATCGGTTTTTTGAACTTTATCTCTGTACCCGTACTTACAGATTTATACACGTTCACGATGCAAATCAACTCCATTACTCTATCTCGTGCTAGATTTTTATTTTTTTTGTTTTTTGGTTATTGTTGGAATGAGCAAAGTTGTAACATCGATGGCAGTTATGCACGCAGCTACGCTGCTACAGTGTAACCAGGATCGATATACCACAGCAATCTCACGTTGGCATTTGCAACTTACAAAAACTCTGGACCATTTATTAATACAAAAAAAAAAAATTTTGTGTTTGAAAGGTTCAATTGCTTTACAATTTCTCAGTTACTGCTACTGAACCTTTTATTGTGACACGGCGCAAATTCGCTTTTTATCATTGACCAAAAAATAGTTGTTTGTATTTTTTCAAATAGAGCCACTCTCCATGCAGATTTTAAAATTTATTTCTTTTTTTTAATGAACAAAATTGTTTAATAGTTGCGTTTTAATCGTTAGATGTTTTTCTGGTAGTTTTTCTCGTAATATCATTACCTTCAAATTATGCACGTGTGAAATCGATACATTCCAAATTTAAAAAAAAAACAGTAATAAAAAAGAATAATTTTTTATTATTGTTTTTTTTTTTTACTTTTGGATTATCGAATTTATCGGAAACATTATCGAAAAAAAAAAAAATAATATGAGTGCCACAAAATTATTTATTTCGAATTTAATTCTTATTCGGATGTTCTCGAGTCCGTGATGGCCGTTATTTTTGTTCCATGTTTTCATGCGTTATTTAATGTGTTGATGATTAAAAAAAACTGAAAAAATTACAACAACAACAAAAAAAAAATTAGTTGACAATTGCCTAACAATTGATGATGTAAATGGCTATATTTATTTTTAAAAACTGTTTTAATAGAAGTTTTGTCAACCGTTTCTATTTAGTTAATTATTTTTCGTACGTAATAATAATTATTATAAATTAATTTTATAATTCCGCTATGTATCCAAGATTACAACTCTCGTAATTCTTTTTCTAAGGTGAGTTTCAATTTCCTTTTTAACTTTTAAATGTTACGTAAATAATTTTGTTATTTATAAGGATTATTGTTTTTCTCTAGAGTGCAAACAGATCTTAACCATGAGCAGTTTTCGTCAGCGCCACCTCCCAAAAACCTGAGATAGATATTTTTGATGTTAATTATAATAAATTCTCTGCTTTAAGGCGAATAGCGCTTGTGGTAAGTATTAAAAGTATGCGGTGTTGAGATAGGAATTTTCACTTAACAATATACCGTGTTTTTGTAAATTAGCAGATTCCATTTGGAATCTTCGTGGGATATCGTCGGCGAAGGAAGTAAAACATTTGGAGTGGAACGAGTTAAATCCTGCCTCAGAATGTAATAAAGTAAGTTGGTTCATTATTATAATAATAAAACTCTATACAGATATTGATTTATCGACCCGACTAATTAAAACTGTGTTATTAAATTTATAGTATTATTGCGTGTTGCACAACAATCGACTGAAACGGCTTTGTTTAAATTTTATATCGAGAATTTAAACCATTTTTTTTTTTTTGGGGGGAGGGGGTACAAATTAGTTGCTTTGAACAATACAGGTATTTGCAGTGGAACTTACATTTTGTAATCAATAGTAATAATGCATTTCCAAATTTAAGTAAAAAAAAAAAATGTTTTGGTTGAATTAAATATAATTTACTTAGTAAATTAATTATTTATAGATGAGATTGTTTTTACAAAAACAGTAGAAGCAGAAATTTTAAGGAAGGTTAAAATCCTTTATTTTTGCTGAAAGTGCATTTAAAGTTTTGTTGTTTCCTTCTAGGCATTTCCATTAAGTCGCGCAACTAGAAAACTTTCTAATGGGTTGTTGGTTATTTTTAGTAGTAAATCGAATTTTCCAACGTTGGAGTTTTTAGTTATTTTTCAAACGCTTTTTGCCAATATTTTTTTTTTCAACTTTAAAAGTTAGCCATTACGGATGTAACGCATCAAATTTATTGAATTTTTAAAATCTTTGTGTATTTATTGGTTGTTGATTACTGCAGTATTTATTACAGCAATCCTGTCTAAGGCGACAAATTAAAAAAAATTTAAAAAGAAGGAAGTGAAAATGTTCCCTTGTAAACGACAGTAGATTTTAAATACACTGTTTCAATCCTCATTTAAATTTGATTAAATATTCTGATATTCATTATATTTATCAGAGCATAGACAATATAACATACATCAAAAAGTTGTTTTCTATTATTACAATAGGGCATTACTGTAAATTTTTAAATTTAATTTAACATAAAAATGGATAATTATAATAATTTATGGTGCACACGGTCATAAGCCTATATGCTATCAGGTGACCCGAACAGGTACATAACCGGTTCCAACTCACTTTGTGCTGTCAAAGCCACAGTGGGTCTTTTATGCATGCCCTTCTACAGGGTGCTTAAGGCATTTTGCTATCTATTAAGGGCACCGAGTCTTGCGTTAACAATGGTTTTTAAATGTTAAACCATAGGTTAAACCCTTAAACAATTACTCAAAAAAGAAGAGAAAAAGGAGGATGTAAATCTTGATTTTTCTGCCCCAAACAGTTCCTCATTGGCGCTTTAAGGCGAAAATTAAAAGCTTACCGGTAACAGAAACTAACAATCGAAAAAAAAAAAGGCCGTTAAAAGGTGCTCATTTTGCATTGATTTGATTGCATTGCTTGATTTTTGCCTTAACTGGGTATATGACATTTAAAACAGGAGAAAATTTAAAATAAACTTAAAAAATTGACCTAAATACTATGATATCATGAAATACAAGTAAAATGTATTTTGTACCTTATATAAGTTATATCGAAATTTAGTAAATAAATATAATGATAATTATTAAAATTACTTAATTTTATTTTAATTTATAAACTTTGTTTATGTAGGTACCGGTAGCCTATACCGAAATGAAATACAGTATAAATAGAAAAACAACAATTAAATATTTTCATATAAAAATTTGCGCCTTAAATAATTTAAAAGTAACAATAGTTAATGCGATTTACAAATTTGGGCCAATAATTTATCGCTAAAAAAAATAATAATAATAATAACAAAAAGAAATTTAGCGATTACAATAAAAAATGAATACGAGTGAAAAAGTTTGTGTAAGTCGTAAATAGAGGGAGCAACAGTACGGCGCTTTCAAAACTTGTAAAAAGAAGAAAAAAAGTTAGCGCAAAACTTTTTGTATCTCGTGTATAAATCCGCCAAAAAGTTTTTCCTTTCATTAGTTGACGCAACAATTAAATAATTACGAATTACGGATGCTTATTTACAAAAACAACACTCTACAGATTTATTTGATAATTACTACTCTATTATTCTTAAATATATTAAAAGAAACTTTCCGAAGAGGCTAAAATTTTCTAGGGATTAACTTCTTGAAAAAGAAAAGTAAAGCGCGGATGAATAAGTAAGGCGTTAATAGGCGAATCCTGTTTTTTTTTCAAACTTTTAAAGCATAACAAGTTGGTGATAGGACGCGTTCACTCGCGTTCTCAAAAAAAAAAAGTTTTTTCGAGTTGACTTTTTATTGTGCTTTAAGTTAAAGTCGATGTGTAATATTATCATCTCGTCTAGGATTAAAACCAAACATTTCGCGCGAGTTGGGGTTTTCCAAACAAAAAAAAGTGTGCCCGTGTTAAAACGATGGAAAACAAGTGTTTATTCGTACGGAGAGGTGGTAATGGCCGCTCGAAAAAGTGACCCGTACACTACATAATCCAAAAAGAAGGAGAAAGTTACGTGAGGTGAAGAAGAAAGGGGGGGGAAAAGAAAAAGTAATAACAACAATCTTAAAGAATAAAAAAAAATAATAATATTACTACGTGGAATATCGGAAACCAGCGTTATTCAGATTTTATTTTAGGTAATTTGTGAAAACGAAGAGAAGACGAAAGAAAAAAAAAAAAAAAAATGTCGAAAACAGCGTCAAAACAACAACAATCAGCAACGTCGTCGACCGCCCAATCGACACCGACGTCGCCGACCAGTACCAACTCCCCGATGGATCATCAATTAAGTAATCAAGTAATTCACGTTCGAGGAGATTCGGACTCGAAACTGGAAGAGTTATTCAACGCCGTGATGAATCCTTCGGGGTCGTTAGTTCCATTAACTTTGCCTATGCGTCAGCGTAAGTTCCCCGCTTCCTTTTTTAACCCTCCCGATAAAGGTTCGAGAACGCCGGCCAGCCACAGTCGCGAATCCAGTACCGATTCGACGGCCATCGGTAGTAGCAGTAACGGTGGTTCGTCCGAAGGTAATAGTAACGGCGCTAATAATTCAGGCCCTCAGCAGCAGCAGCAGAATCAGGCGAATAATAATAATAATGGGGGTAGTGGTGGTTCGGTCGGAGGGAGCAGCAGCCCCGGAGGAGCACCGCCGCAACATCCCGGGGGACTGGCCATTCAACACAACCGGGCGCATTCGTCGCCCGCCAGTCTCCAACAGACTTTCGCTTCGGCGCCCAATATTCAACATCAACATCTGAGACAGCAGAGTTACGATATCACCGATGACACTCCGCTGCCACCAGGTTGGGGCATGGCCAAAACCAACACCGGACAACGATATTTTTTAAAGTAAGTCCCAAAATTATTATTTTATTTTTAAATAATTTTTAATTTCGCATTCTGGTTGAATAGGTAGGGGGTGATGAGGCTATAGGAATGTAAATTATAAAGTATACTTTTTTTTTCTTCTTTTTATTATAATTTTTTTTTTTACCGCAAACACGTATTTTTAGTTTCAATTTTCACACGTTATCAATATAATATTTATTATTTTATCGTTTGTACAGTTTATAAAAATTTATAAACGAATAGAATACTAATTTTATTATAATACGGGTGCGTTAATTATTATCGTATTAGATTTAATAATAATTTTGTACAGCAGCATTTTGAAGAGATTATTAAAGTCAGTTGACTGAACTCGATTTTGAAGTTTTGGTAGAACAGGAGAAGTTTTTTTTTTTTTTTTTTATAAATTGAGTGAAGTTAAAATTCACAATTTCGAACATTGAAATAAATTGTGCGCAGTTTGGCTAGTATTTTTTTGAAAAAAGTAATGATGGCTTCGCTTATGCCTATGCATGAGACGAATTCGATGAAGCATTTTGCTGCGCGTTTTGAGACCGAAAGAGAATGTTTTAAACTCAGAATAGAACTACGGTATTATTCAATGTTTTTTTTATTTTAAAAAAAAGTTATTAAAGTAAAGTTTTTATGTGCTATTAAAATATTTTTTAGATTATTTTAAAAAGGATTCTATCCTAATTCAGTTGGGTTAGTTTTTTCTCCGGACACCGTGTATAAATTCAATTTAAAGTGAAAGTAACATTTCAATCGACATTTTCGGCTTAAAATAAATCAGTCAAAATAAAACGAGATCATCAGATGACAACGAAGTTTAAAACTCTCATTTATTCGTTATTGTTCCTGTCATTCTTACTCTAAGGTAGCGTAATGGGGAGGGGAGAGGTAGGGTCTTATATGACCAACGCCTCTAATCCAGGTAAAACAGTCAATCAGTTTTTCGAAATAAATTCGACAGGTAATTGTAAACTTTTGATCTCCGTACAAGCGAGTTACGCTCGTCACAAACATTTTGAGAGTAACCTAAATATTATTTTTGAACGCTCTTAATTTAAGTTTTAAAAAAAAAAATCGCGCAATTCGAGTTACAGTAATGGAAAAACAATAGGGATGAATATTATCATTAGCGTAACTGGAACTCTTCGTACAAATGGAAGAGATTATTTTCCGGAAGAAGTTCGCTCGACATTTTATTTATTTATTTTTTTTAAAAAAAAAAATTGAAGTGCAGCAATAATTGATTAACGTTAAAATAAACCGGTATCGATACCGGTATAGTGAAATATTCTTAGGCGCTCAACGTTGCGCTTCATTAAGTCGCTTAATATGAAAGTTAAATTTTAACCATTTTTTTTTTTTTATTATTATTATCATTCGGAGATTCATCAAGTGTAAAATTGCTTTCATTTATGAATGGTTGTTGTTTTTTTTATTTATTTATTTTTTTTTACGGGAGAAACGACGTTGTTTATTTTATTTACGACGTGAAAAACGAGCAACTGGTTCTTTGGAGTGAATAGGGGGGACCATTGCGGAACTGTATTGTACCGTAGGTTCGGAGAGGAAGAGGAACTGGGGACAGAAAAAAAAAATAGATGTCTTTCAAGTTCTCTGATAACGCACGTGTGTTCTGCAATATTTATTTATTATTATACACGTTGCACGCGTTTATTATTTAAACGTGTTGCTGCTCATTTCTTTTTTGGAATGCTCCAGCGTATTAAATAATGCAATCTGACTTATGCCGCCGCTGCTGCTGCTTCTTCTTTATTATTATTATTTTTACTTTATAAACTTGTTTGTTAATGACGTAACTATTCACGTGTAACGCGCGTGCACGACACCAAGCTCTGTTTATTTTTATTTATTTTTTTTTTTTTACGATAAAATTTTATTTTAAAAAGTTTTTTGAACCTTGAAAGTGTTTTTTTTATATACTGTGTATTTATTAACAGAATAAATAGCGTCATCTGAGAGCTTACTTTTATCTTTAAGGTGCTTTTAATTAAGTACACTCGTATTTAAAAAAAAAAAAAATTAAAACGTGCAAAAAAAAAAAAAAAGTGAATTGTGCGACAGATATAAAAAAAAAAAGTTTGTTCTAATTCGTTCGGGTCGTAATACGTTCGGTTGCGGTTGAGATGGCAACCATTTTTGTTTAGGACAAGGTCATCGCAAAGTCATATTTAAATTTGAATGGCCCTCCGTCTACTCTACTCTTTAACTTACTCTCTCTCTATTATGTCAAGGAGATATGCTGATTAACTCAAAACTTGTTAAAGTTTTTTTATTTTTTTTTCTTCATTAGTTTTATAACGAATTTACCTTGAGACAACTATTTTTAGAAAGCGTTTTTGATCACGCATGCGCTGCTTAACCGGAACCGGAAAATTCTTAACTTTTTTTTTTTTGATTTAATTGATAAAAAAAAAAAAAATATTGAGTACCTTTATTTTTTTACATCAGTGAGATTTGTTATTGTTTTTTTTTTAAAAAAACTTGGTTGAACATTTTTAATTTTAATGTTGTAATTAAAAAGTGGAAATGAAAGTAAAACTGGTTTAAGATTTTAATGAAAAGGTGATTAAGGTGCTCGCTTAATGTAAACATTTAACTTTTGTTTTATATCTAGAAAAAAAAAATTAATGACATCCGTTTTTTTTATTTATTATTTTTTTGCAATTCAAGTCGTTAAATCTAAAATTAAATTTCCAAATGAGTTTTTTGTTAGTTTATTATTACATTAAGGATTTTAATTTAATATCGGACTTCTACATCTAGATTTAGCGACTTGATCTCAAAAAAAAAAAAAAAAAGCTTTACTAAACGAAATTAAAATTATTTCCTTAAACAGGGTTTAACAAAACTGATTTCCAGAACAAAGTTTGGTACAAAATACGGTTTTTTTTTATCTACGGTATACATTTATGTGCGTTACTGAAATGGGCGTTAAATGACCATTACATAAAGTTAGATTAAATAAGTGTCAACTAATAACTTGTAGATTTTGGTTTAACGTTTTCTATCTCAGATTCAAAGTGGTTAATGAGGATAAGTCCAATGTTATTGATGAGGACTAAACGGCGTTTCGAAAATTTCTATTCTCAATTTAATTAATTATTTATCTTTCTATCAAATTTCCTGCAGGCTTTGCATGATACACGTTGATTGATTAATTATCCGCAGAAGCCGGGAAATCTCGGAACAATTAATTATTATTAAGGTCGATAATAATTTTATGCACTCATTACAATTAAAGATAAGCTCGTAATTTGTACGTTAGATTAATTTTTATTATCTAATATAATTCGAAATAAAGTCGTGTAATTATCACTGTTTAAAATTGACGACATTTGGCGCCTTAAAAAATAGCTCGACTCGAATGAAAATTTCAGTATAACGAAAAATTTAGTAAAACCAAACGGTAACTATTTTAGCGAAAATTTCCGAATAGCGAAATTTACAGATCACCGATATTCTCACTATAACGAAATTTTCCTTGTACCGATATTTTCTCAATACATGTATAACGAAATTTTCAGTACAACAAATTTTCTTAATAATTATACAAATGAGGTGTATTATACCTAAAGCGCTTTATGTGCACAAACAATAATGTACATAATAAAGTAGAAAGCGGATTAACTCGTTATCTTAAAGAAGAAAAAAAGAATTAGCAGAAAGAATTAAGCGCTGTTTACTTCTGTTCAACACATCTCTTAGCATTTAGTGTTAAAATTGTAAGAAAGGATTTGTGATGGGTTGTTGGTTTGCACGTAACGTAACCGTATACGGAGTGACTATTTAAGGGAACGGCTAAAAATAAATTATGTTCGGGGTGCTTAGTGAAAATGTGGAGTGTAGTAATGAGGGCTTTTTGGGTTGAGCAGTGTGTGTGTGTGAGTGAGGCGTGTGGTGACACACACACAACTTTACTCGCACATTTTTTAAGTTTATTCAGCTTTTGGATTCAATTTTCATTCTTAACTATAGAGAATAATGACGCCTTCGGTGACGTCACTCGCTGTATTTTGTCTCTGTCACTGCTAAAATAAACTCTAGTCAATATTATAATGACGTCATTTTCGTTTCGCCTTAATCAGCGTTTGTTTGTTTCCGAAGAGCATCCTCTTTTTTTTTTGAGAGAGAGGGGGTTTTTATTTTTATGAAAATAATTTGAGATTAGTGTCAACGTGACGTCATCAACTGGCGCCATCTCTATCTATTTAAGCGTTAACCTTTATTAATTTAATTCCCAGAAAACATGGCCGGCGCCTTTGCTTTTACTATGACTTTACAAGCAGATATAATTTTTGAGCCAAAAAAACTATTGTTTTTTTTTTTTTTTTTTTAGGTTAGATAATTATTTCGCGATTGTTTGGTTAACGAATGATAGGTTGAAAAAAATATACCACTAATATTTTTTTTTAGTACGAATTATTAATAAAATTGTGATTACCGTACATGTACTGTATTTAAAAAAAATGCTACCGGTATGTGCAAATTGAAATTCTCAGTATAAAGAAGTTTTTTTTTTTTTGTGGGAAATTTTAGGTGAAAAACATAAGAAAAAAATGTTGGCCATTTTTATAAGTTTAAATATCAAGCAAATAATTTGAGCATTTTTTTTTTTTTTTGAGTTTGTTATTATGAAATTTCACTGTATTAAAATTGTAAACAAAGTTGTTCCGCCCACCATAACACCTGTATACAGCGCCTTATCTTTAATTCATTTAATCTGCAACATTAAAATAGATTTAACAATTATTTATAATTAATCGGTATTAAATAAATTATTAATTTTTTTGAAATTAATTTTTTTTTAAAGAAAAACACTATGGAAAAAGCATTTAATTAATTCATAAATTCGTTATACTAATCGTTAAAAATATTTCGTTGTACTGAGGTTTATTTATTTTTAAATCTACAGTTATGATTTTATTAATGGTATTGGAGAAAAGTCTTAGGTAGGTCGACATTCATAATATTTACAGTGTGTTTTTGATTGGTACGAAGGTTGGTTTAACAGTAAATCAATTGGGTCGAAGGTGAAATGTCAACAACATGAATTGGATAATTATTATTGTGTATACTGTTGGATACAGTGTAATAATAATTATCTGATCAATAAAATATTGGAAGTTGAAGCCGCTCGTTGGATAACTTATCGTTAGTAGTAATTATTGACGTATGTCAATCGATAAAATAGGATTAAAAAGTTTTAACATTTATCTATTTTTATCAAATGAAAAAAAAAAAAAAAAGAAGAGAAGACAATAAAAGTTTAGATGATTTTCGAAATGAAACTCTATAAATCATTGTCATTATTATTAGATTTCGTTATTCATTAAAAAAAAAAGATAGTTGGTAGTTTCGATTTCTAAGCCATTTTTTTAAAAAAAAATTGCGAGTTAATATTAGTTTTACAAATAAAAAAAAATATACTTGATTATATTTCGTTGTTGATGGATTTTTAACTCTAGATTTAATTTAAGATTTTGGGTGTCGACAAAGACGAGATTAAATTTTCTCAAGCAAGAATTTCATTTTCAGAGAAAGGTAAAAAAAAAAAATAAATTGCAGGTTTTTGCAGGTTGCAAAAATAATGTTGATATTTTTATACCTTACGTCAAATAAAATAAAAAAAAAAAAGCAACTTTTATTTTTAATCTGTTTTTGGTATCCACAACATAGATTTTGTCGCGTGGCTTAATTCCTTAGCAACCCGAAACGTACTGTGTAAAGCGAAATTAATTACACGTAAATAAACCTACAGTATATCTTGAAATGAAATACAGTATAACGATTTCAGGTTTATTTCCCGTTTTGAATTTTAAAATATTTTATTAGAGTAACTTTTAAATATTATATTTTTGTAGTATTTATTTACAACAGTAGGAACTCCTGTTAAAATACGCCATTATTTTCCCACTTTTTCTTTCTGTGTTCCATTCGTTGACCATTTGGAAAATTATTATTATTTAGTTAAGAATACATTCATATGAGTTACCGGAAGTCTTAAGGAAACACACGTAATTCGCAGATCAATATTATTAACGTCAATAAATTTTACTATTCGTTGTTTTGTTTTTTTTTTGGAGGGGGGGGGGGGGGGGGGGTGGTTGCGATTGCCTAGTTCTGTTTTTAAGTACGGCTTTTTTTTGAAGCAGAATGAGCCATAATTTAAAGAAAGCATGCCATTAATCGACGTGCTTTTGTCACCAGATGCGCTCACCGTTTAGATTTTTAATAAAAAGTTAATAAAATTAGTCCTGAAAACAGTATTCGTAAAAATTTGACAAAATGACATTCGTAAAAATTAAAATTTAGTAAAATGTGGGTAAGTAAATTACTGTATTTTAGAACTGAAAAAAAAAAAAAAAGGATTTAAATTCACGTCAACATTACATGGAAAAATGTAATTTACCGAATAAGGCTCGTTGCACACTGCCTCCGCTCTACGCTCTCCGCCTGTGTTTACTAATCCCCTTTCCTCCTCCGCTCGACCTAGAAAAATTAAAAAGCATGTATTTCAATTGGAATCCACACACTGCATACGCATCCGACTTATTCCCCTGACGCTTGACCAATTATCTCCCCTTCCGCTCCGCTGCAGTTTCTTGAAAAGTATATTTTCATAAAGTCGGAAGCGTTCACGCATGCGCAAAGATGCTCCTCTCCATTGCGCATGCGCGACCTTGATACTGAGCACTAAGCAGCCATAAGCACTATTTTGGCGCGGATTCTATTTGGCGGGAAGCGGAAAGCGTATCCGATCACGCGGATGTAGTGTGCGAGAAAATGCCGGAGCGGAAGGGTGAACAGAAGGAAAGGGGATTAGTAAACACAAGCGGAGAGCGTAGAGCGGAGGCAGTGTGCGACGAGCCTTAGATTTTCTATTAATTAAATTTTACTACTCCAAGTATTAAACTGTATTATAAATACTGTACAGGACTGTATTATTAACAAACTTAATTATCATTCACAAGCTTTTAATTTGCAGAAGAAGCGCTCGCAAACCTGTTTATGTTTTTGCCATTTTAGTTCAAAAATTCTGCTTTGCTTTCATTGCAATGTATTGCTCATGTAATTTCAGCCTTATAGAAAAATGATAAACATTGATAAAGAATCTATAATATATCATTAATGTAGCGTTCTTACGGCTCGTACAATAAAATATTAAAAACAAAATTTTTTAAATTTTGTTTTTTCTTGCTTTTCTAACTCGATATTGTATTCAAAAGTTAGCGAGCTGATTTTTAAGCTGAAAATTCGTGAAACTTTTCCCCCAAGGATTCGTAGTGGTAGGTATTGCCCGGGCCGAAGAGGAGGGTGGAGAGGGGGGGGGGGGAATTGTTTTGTTAATGACCACTTTTGAGAAGTAACCCCAAAAGATCACGTGTCAGCAAAAACCTCTAACTCGCCCCTACACCACAACCAACCGTCCCTGAAGCATGGAAAACCGTTTTAACTCTTAATAATTTTTATCTTCGTCCCTCTTTCGGCAAAACAGGTTTAAACTTGGTTTTTCCACTTAAACTCTGAAGACTTGACACTAACCAAAACCCTCGGCTTTTTTTTTTTTATTATTATTATTTTTCTCTTTCTCCCTTCTTTCGTTATTATTATTTATTAGCAGTTTTCTGCTATTCCGATAATAATGCATTCTTCACGCACATACACTCCTTACTAGTACTGAATAGCTTTTTATCTTCGGTACTAAGATTTCTGTTTGCTGTTTCTTTCGGTACGTAGTTTTAAATGCCGTTTTTGCCCTCATTTTTTTTTTTTTTTAATAATTAAATTTTCGCGTTAACACTTTTTTTTTTTTTTTTTTAATATGGCCTTAGTATTAGCCTGCCATATAACTGCGCGAGTAAAGTTTGACTATTATTAGGAGCCGATTTTGAGCTAATCAAGACGTGTTTAAATATAACTAACACAACGGATCTGACGTTCCGAGGCAAATTAAAACGGTCGTGTTTTTACCATTTTGGTAAACTTTTAGCTGTTGCGCGCAAGAGTTTTTTTTTTTTTTTACTTTCTTCTTGCGCTTCTTATCCTTCGCTTTTTAGAGAAAAACAAGTCTCAGGGTTGAAAAGGTCGGCCCTTGTACCACTTAGGAATCCTGGTGCAGGACACTCAACCGCGTCACCGTATAACATCACTGTTTTATTTATTTATTATTATTATTATAAGAATCCTATTCCTAATAAGGGCTGACATTTTCTATTTAAATATAAATACAGGACGTTTACGGTGAAAAAAGTTGAGTGGATAGAAATAAATTTCAAAGAGTGTTTTTGTAAATACAATGAAAAAGCTTAAATTTACGGTATTAATAGCATTGTTAACAATAACAACATCAAAAAAAAAAAAAAAATGTATTAACTATTCGAAATATTTTGCCCGAAATTTGAATAGAAAACTTTAATTTTTAATTCTTATCGTTGCAAATAATTATTATTTTAAGCTCTATTTTAATTTATTATTTGGTCTATTTAACTTACGCCAAATAATTAAATTGTTATTGCATTTGGTTTTGAAAATGCTGCGCACTTGTTTATGTACTACAGTACGTAGAATTACGTTGGAATGCAATCGTTTTTTTTTTTTTTTTTTGCAATTGATACATACTGTATTTTTATAGGCAATAAAATCGTAGTAAGCTTACATGTAATAATAATTATTCAAAACTCAAAAAGATATTACAAGCATTTTTTTTTTGTTTGTTGGCAAACGTGAAGTTAGGTATTTGAGTGGGTGAGCGGTACATTAATAACAATTTTGTAATCATTCTTGATCAAATTGATTTTTGTTTTGTATTTAAAAAGGAAAATAATTTGTTTTGATAATGGCGTTGTACAGACATTTGGTTGGCTTGAAGAGTTCAGTATACTATTGATATTATATCGCACAATGCTATATTTCTAGGAATTATTTGGATTTCGTTTAAAGCTCGCAGTTTTATTTTTTTTTTTATAATCGTGCACGACAAGTAGGCTATTATTAGGTTTACAAAGAAATTGTAATATTTTTAAATTAGAGATACGGTAGTTTCATATGAATTTTACCATAGTAATGCTACATTTATTACGCATTTAAGAGTCTGAAATCGCCTAAATATGTTTTTTTTTTCTTGTTTATTTTTTCATTGATGTCATAAATAAATTTTGTCTATTACGCGAGGAATAAAAAATTAGACTTGTGGGTAATAAAGAAGACATGAAAATAAGAGCGCGCAATATTAATCCAGGAACTGAAACAGTTCTCGATCGTCGATGTTTTTGAATCAGCTGGCAATTTGAATAAATTTATCAATTATGTATAAGCAATCGCATTGTAAAATGACGAAGTTAATCAATTCTGAACCTAGTACATGTAAGTGGTTTCAGGAGTAAACAAAATTGAATTTGTTTTCAACACTGCTTTTTGTGCGCAAATAAATACAGGAGCGACATTCGAACCCTCTGTTTTCTTTCGTATGATATGAAAATACTGTACACTTTACATCAAAATGCACCCAGACTTTGTTACCGGTAGGCGTTCTATATAGGTTCCCAAAAAAACAGTACTCAAGTGAATAAATTTTCCAAAGAATAGGGCTACAATGTAAATATGGACGATACGTAACCGCACAACTATCTTAAACCTGCAGATTTTTTTTTACTCTTAAAATATGGTATAAAAATAAGAGTGGCAAACAAAATACCGGATGTTTATTGGAACCTTTAATGTTTATAAAAATTAATAGGAAGTCTTTAAAAAAAATTGGGTAAGATCGACGCAGCTTCGAATCGAAAATCCTCGGACCCATATCGAAATCTAATGATGCAACTTCGAAAAGGTGCAAATCGAGATCTGGGTGTAATGTACTGAACGTTTTTCGTTCGTCACTTTTTGTAAATTGTGATGATTTGCAAATTCAATATAAATTATCTCATACTGACGCATGAGTAGAAGCTTTCGGCATAGCAAGTAGCTTTCGGTAATTTCTTTAATCGAAATTATAAAATCCTCGTTTTTTTTCTTTTTTTTTTTCGCTAAATTAAAATTTTTTAAAATTGTTGAAAAATAGCATGGCGCCTATCATAAATTTCCAGGTTACTGTAGTATGTTTACAGAGTTTAAAATAATTATAACTAAAGTTATTTTGAATTGTAATACTGTACTGTATAATAATAAAAAACAACACAAAACCTCTTTGTAAATTAATAATAGCAAAAACATTTAAATAAAGATCGCGACATTTAAAGCTATTAGGAAGTAGTGTAATAACAGCCAAAATAGCTCGTAGTTGTACAGCGTAGAATAATAAAAATGTAGGCTATTATTTTCTTGAGTTCCAATTCCGTTTTTTTTTTTTCAAAAAAATATTTTTGAACGGGTGGAATAGTTTTTTTTTTATTTTTAGGATTAGGTTTATCTTATGTCTGGAAATAATTATTTACAAGCAACGTCGTCGTCCTTTTTCACTCCCTACCCCCTATGCCTTATAACATGTCATTTCGTTTGGCTTTTTCTGCTCACAAAATGTGTCGCGTTTGTACGAGTATTTACTCAATATTTTGTTAGTTTTGCGGTGTAGTTGGCACTTAAATCCATAGCCGCTATACGCGTACCTTACGACGAGTATTATGATATCGACGAGATCAATTATTATATTTTACAGCGCGCATGCGTTGAATCGAATTGCCAACATTCTTCTCGTCGTAATTTTATTTTTAAAACATAAAATTTGAAGATTGAACTATTTTTTTTTTCTTTCTTTCTTCTGCTTGTTATTTTCATCGCCCAAAAACTTTCACTCCCCCCACAGCTATTTTTATCCTTCTGAAAATGTGAATGAGTGGAAGATGCTAGAATTAGCCCCCACATTCCCACTTCCGTTTCTATTTTTTACTCTCTAACTTATAAATTAATATGCGCTTAACCTATTCGAAAATTTCTATTCAAACACGTTTTTTGTATTGATATTAATCGATAATCGATTTTTTTTTTTATAATATATTCACTTAACTAACAATCATTAACAAGGTAGACCAGTGATACGTTATCTCTTTTTGAATTATTGATCAAGGGCAAAAGTAAATTATTTAAAATGTTTTTTTAAAAAATGGAAAAATTTAAATTTTAACGAGCAATAGTAATAGAAAAAAAAAAATTAATACGATCGTGGTTAAATTACCCGAGCAACCTGTTTGAGCCGTGGAAATTTAAGCATTTTCAAACGTATCGAATGTCCAGATATCCTGGGAATTAGTTTTTTTTTCCCCCAAATTGAGTTTTTCCAAATTACCAGAATTTTTCATATCCCGGGTATTTGAGTATTTTTTTATTTAATTAACCGAGTGATGTAGTTATAAAAAACTGTTTTTTAAAAAAATTAAATTTAAACTGATTTACCAGGATAACATTTTTTTTGACTTTATAATAGTACTTGCTCCACGCATTAGACTTCGTTTTAAAGAATATTATGTAAAATTAACTCAAAAATGGTTTTTGTTTGTTTGCCTTAGTTGAAAATTTTCGTTTGCTCAAACTAATTGTTAAAAATATTATTTTTCCGAGTTTAGGAAATTTATTGTGAGAATGTTTTTTGTATTTATAATTGGGGTTGCAATTTGCACATTTTTAATTTTTAAGTTTAAAATTTTATTTTAATAACTAATAAACGTTTTTTTTTTTTTTTTAAAGAAAAAAAGAAATAAAACCTGTTACAAATGAACAAAACAGTTGACAACACAAAATTTTATGATTGCATCAATGAATTAAAAGATGTGAATTTAAATTAAATTAATAGCCATTGTATATATAATGTAGTAAATTGGCGACAGAGAACTTTTTAGGAACGGGAAGAACCGATTATAATATTGTATTTTTTTTTTTTTTTTTATAATTTTCGAATTTGACTTAAAAAAATTAGTATTAGTTTTTTAAGTCATGACCCAGTGATTGAATTTTACCACCAAATTACAATGTAAAATTGATTACGAATTGTTTTTTTTTTTTTTTGAATTGATTACGAATTACGGTATATGTAACGAAAGGTGGCGAAATGATTGTAGATGTTTTAAAGATGCTAGAGCAATTGCTTTAAAAGCCCGAAAAAAGTTGACCGATTGCTCACTCGGGTTTTCGAGTATGGGAAAAATCCAAGCAATCTCCGAATATCCGGTACTTGATACTGTATTGGAAACAGTACCCCCAGTAACAGCGGAAACGGTTTATTGCCGCTCACGTGAAATTCGATTCCACTGGTTTGTGGTCTGGCTGGCTTTACAGCTAACTAGCCAACCGTTATTATTTTTTTTTTATATACTTTTGAAAGAGAAATCAGGATTATTCTAAAGCCTTTTTCTTACAAAATGGAACAAAATGAAAAAAGTTTCCGGTAGCTATCTTTGATTTGAATTTAAATCTGATTTTCGTTCTTTCTAATTTCGATATTTCTAGTGAAATGAAAAAAAAAAAAAAAAAAACAACTGAAAATTCTATTGACTTGTTTTGCCCAATATCAGATATATTATATACGGTAGATCAAATAATGAAAAATATTTTTTTTGCAAAAGACCAGAACATATAAAGCAAAAATATTGTAAACAAAATCCATGAAAAGCTTCTGTAGATTCTTAGAACCCGCATCATAACAACGAATTTTTAAATACAAGAAGCGGTACAATGTCGTGGATCACAACTAGGAGAAATCTTTGTACTGTACACTATTGTACTGTATTAAATTTTGTGTTTTATTTCGAGCTCCCTCCCTTTTTTAATACTGTGCAGTTTAAAGCACTTTCTGTATTATTAAATGTAGTGTTTTAAATTTTTTCCAAATTAATATTTAAAATTTTTAAATACAGTAAGTTTGATTATTTTTTTCATATAATTTGCGGTATGACTGAATGATTAAAAAAAAAATTAGCCTGTTATAATTTTATTTAAAAAATGGCTTAATTTTCGAATTTTAGTTGATAAATCATTTTCTCTTTTTTAAATAAAGCGAAACTTGTGAATGAGTTTTTTTTTTGAGGATAAGATTGAAGTGCATCGACGGTGTTTCTCTTTCGATATTCAATAAATGGTTTGAATAGCGGTGATTTGCGAGCCATTTGGAGCGTTAGCAATTTGATTCGCTTCTATTGTTACAATTTACCAAACAAAAACATAAAAATATTATAAATAGCGAGTACAATAAAAAAAAATACCTATTAGTTGTTTTTTGAAGACGGAAGAAAGTGAAATCTGATGAAAGAAAAGTTTGTTATTTCGTCAGCGAACATTGAGTCAAAGGTTTTATTTTTTTGAAAAAAAATAAAAAAAAATGTTTATATTATTACTATTATTTGGTAAAATGCAAGAAAAAAAATCGTTTGTTACTTCTCAATGAACTCATTTTTTTTTTTTTTTTTTTTTTGTTTCTTTCAAATAGGTAAAAATTTTCTTTGAGAACTGAAAATTATTTATTCTAATTTTGCTAAATTATTTTTATGCCACTGAAAATGAATTGGTCACGTACATCATGCTAATTTTTTTTTTAATTTTTGATTAGCTCGAAATTATATCGCGTTTACTGCATAATATAATTTTAATATTGTCTTCCTCGTTTTAAAATTTTTTATAATTTAAAGCGTTAATTTCAATGGTTTTTGATGATTAATGAAACTTTTTTTAAAAGCTTAAAAAATAATGAATAATTAAGCTTCATTTAGCCAGGATAATAATGCAACTTCCTATTCGTTAAAATGACGTCATTTTATTAATTTTAAAATTTTTTAGAATTCTGAAAAATTATTAAAAAGGAAGTTGTTATTTTGGGGAAAATTTAAGACGTAATTTTATCGAAAACGATGTAATCGTTCTCATAATTATATAGCGGGGGAGAACGTAATAATTAGAAAAACTTAACTTCCTCGCTCGTAATTTTTTTTTTATTATTTATTTTTGTGAAAAGTTGCAATACGTTACGAGTTTGAACATAATATTTTAAAAAATAAAACGGGTTGTCGAAGATAGTGATTCTCTCTGTTTTCAAAATTGGCCTACTTTTTGCTTAATTCTCATCCTTTTACACGTTTCAGCATTTAGCACAGCAGCTGGTTTAATGTGGTTATGAAAGTGTGTGCTAGCTACACGTTGTACGTATAGAAAATAAGAACGTTAAAAAAATAATAATAATAAAAAAAAAAAGGAAGGTGGTGTTTAAATTTCATTTGTTGCACCTATCTCGAATCGCGCATGATTAATTCCGGGGTATATTTTCAACGCTGAATAAATATCAAACTACAAATTCAAACCTTAATTAAATGATACGGTATAACAACAACTTTTATTTTATTTTTTTTTTTTGCTTTTAACCGTAGGCTACTAATTTTAGCATTTTTTATTTAAAGAAGGAAAATACTTTTAATCAAATTTTGCGACGACCGTACCAAATTTAGAGATCGACATTTTAACAAAAATTATTTATTGACAGTAGAGTATATTAATAATTACTGGTATGTTACATTTCGGTAGCAAGAATACAGTACATGTACTGTATTTAAGATTAAAATCTTGTAATTAGTCATTTTTTCTCCCAATATTTAACAATAGCTTAATTTGATTACCAAATCAATTTCGTTTATTATTTTTTTTTTTTACCAAATTCAGTATAATGAATTAAATAAAAATTAAATTAAATCTAAGAAGCAAAAAATGAATCGATCTTGCATGTGAAAAAGCAATTTTTCTATTTTGATCTTGTATTAATCGCATTTGTCTTACATATTGCTTATGTAACTGTATTGGAAAAAATCGAACGGATTTTCTATTGTTAAAGCGCATTCACATTAAAGCAACGTTATCGATCCAAACTTTTCCTATCTTAAAAGGGTGGAGATGGGGGAGGAAGTAAACTCTAGTTGTCGTCTTTATAACGCCAGATTAAACCCTTCGGGGGAGAAATATTATTATAGGCAGTAATATGAAATAGGTTATTTTCCCTCGAATAAATTTTTGATATTTTATTTAAATATCAGATGCGTTGGACAAAAGATATTTCAAACATTTTTATTACGGGATTAAAATCAGCAATTTGATAGAAAATTGGAAATAAAAGTTTTTGAATATTTTAATCAAATAATATAGTGTCCGTAAAGATAAAGTAAAGTTTTGAAAAATTAATAACTATGTCAATTTTTAAGGAAAATCGATTT
>JAQGAZ010000653.1:0-50666 GCA_034692225.1 Polydesmus complanatus
GTTTGAAGACAGTGCTCCAATCCGTTCAAAAGATATGGAGGTGGAGGCATTACTTATCAGCCTACCCTCGTACATTGAAAACCTGTTAAGTTCATCCCAAGAAGACTGACACAACTCAACGAATAAAATTTTTATACAACTTTAATTAAGCCATTTTCATAAATAAAATTGAGAACGCAATTTCAAATACTGTACTTTAGCTGCATCATGCGTTAGACTCAATTGAAATCCCTTACTTTCAATAAAATGTATTATCACTGAACAAAAAATATTGCAGCATATTATATTAATACAGTAATTATAAGATTTAAATCAAATGAGTGGTTTAAAACAAAAGCTTTCTTAACTTATCTCGCTCTTTCGATAATGCATCTTCTCCAAATGAAAAAACAAACATTAAACAATTAAAAGTTTATTACCTATTTCAATTTCTCAAGCTTATTAACGTTAAATAGGAGTGCGCCTTAGAATCAAAAATTATTTTTATAATTTACCCCTACTTTTCCTCATGAGCCATAGCCGGCAGCACAATTGATTGAACGTGAGAACTCTGCCTTTTTAGATTTTTCACATAAATAAAAATTAAAAATTAATATTCTGGAACTCAATAAGCGATCAAATTGATTTCATCAAAACGACAAGATTAAGAACAGTATTTCATAAGCAAAAAAATGTAAAAATAGTAAGTTCAAATTTTTCATATTATACTTCTAATTAATAAAAATACTCTTCAAATATACGGAGTATAAATTATTTTAATGTGTTTTTTTTAAAAAAAAAAAAAAAAAAAACTTTGCGTCTTAAAGTCCGGCAAATTCGGTAATTTCTAAAATAAAAAATGCATAAATACGACGCATACCGGTTATTCCTTCGATCAAAAATTATCCAAAGTTCATTAATCGCGCGGTTGGATTTAGTGTTTAGTGCATTTCGTCTAGCTGAATCGACATTCTCCTACAATAATACATGTAGGCTACTGTAATTCTATCAATTCATTCAGTCTGCGAATGTACCGTTGCCTTCTTTTTTCGAAGTTTGCTACCGACTCTAGCAAAATTTTCCAATTAAAATGTTGAATAAATAGCATTTTAATTTAAAAAATAATAATGTCACGTAAGCTCACAACTTTTATTGACTAAAAAAATTGATCGTGACTTTAAGATTTATCTGGTAGACGCGTCGTTAAAAGGCGGAGAAGACGTTAAAGCTCATCATTTAGCATTTAAAAATGCTCGACTCTCTCTCCCTATTTCGCTAACACCCCCTTCCACTCTAAACAAATACTGTACAACAACAAGAAAAAAAAAAAAAAAAGTTAAATATATAATAGAGGTTGTGCGCGTAAGTGATGATTTAACCTTTTGGCAAATGCGTGTCTCATTTAAAACAAAATCTCGGAAAAAGTGCATGTCATTATAATTTGCCATCTTCCACTTTCCTCGCATCTCGTTCTGAACATGCGCGGCGGCGTACAGGCCGGCGCATCGAATATAAGAAAAGCACAAAAAACAACAACAACCAAACACCGAAAAGTCCGTGTCATCATTCTGTTAACTCATCCCCGATTCGAAACACTTCTTCACTTGCAAAATCATCTACATCATTTTTAAACCCGGTCTCCAACAACTAGTACGTTTGAAAATCACCATCGGATAATTAATTAAAGTAAGTTCTTGGATTATCTTGGGAGGTCGGCAAATTACTTTCCCCGGACATTATGCACATAGCATTAGAAACAAGCGTGTAAAAATGCGATTATAGTGCTGCTTGAAACACACCTAACGCCACTTCAACCGCGTTAAATGCACTTAAAATGAAAATACTGCTTCCAAAAATAAAAATAAAAAATAGCATTAAAAGCGTCAAAAACAATTATATTTTTGCGCCAACCCGAATAATATTATAATCGAATCTATCGCACATTGCAGTCTTGATAATTTAGTTTCCTAGTAGAATTTTTTTAGTCACGTTTTTTAGAAAAAGTATAACATTTTTTAAAAATAAATAAATGCTAAATCCGGAAGAAAAATTAGGAAAAAATAACATTTTCAATATTTGAAAATAAGTTTTATAGATTTTACAAACCATTGTTAACTAAATTACATGCATTCCAATTCCAGAAATAACATTTTCAACAGTTAGACCTACTTAAAATTTTTAAAGGTCTCAACAAATCAATTTCCAAACTTGGAAAGACAAATTTACGTTCTCAAAAATACTTCTTCTGATGTGTCTTTTTATTATTACACTACTGGTATTACATGTACAGTATTAGTGTTTTCATAATTATTTATTTCCAAAATTTTAATTAAATACCGGTACGTATAATCTATTTACCGTACTTTTAAAATATTTACCGATAAGCGGAGTTTTTTTTTTAAATCAAATAAATTGCCCATTCGCTTTTATGAAGACGACGTATTCTGCCATTACAAGCGCACATAAATGAGCTTTTACGACGCACTACCTCGCATAAAAACGACAGAAAGATAGGAGTTATAAACCTACACGTGATGTAGTCAATTTTGCTCGTAGACAAAGCCCAGGCTCATCAATACCTGTGCTCATTAAAGGCGTCAATCAGCGCGTCGTGTGCGTGTGTAGAGAGACAGAGAGAGCGGATATGTAGAGATAGTCGTTCGTTGGCTCCGGAGAAAAAACAGGACCCGAGAAATGAAATTATTTTTACAGGTTCGTTTAAGAGCAAACTTGTTAAACGACGGGACGCCACTCATTGCAAATGGAAGGCACGTAGCAGCAGCAGACGAATTCTCCGTCCGCACTTTCTCTCTCTATACCGTATCTCTCCCTACCCAACCCCTTACACCCAATCACCCCCCTAGCGACCCACCCGGGGATAAAAATATGATGATGTATTGACTTTACGATACGTTACACGCGTTGGAACATTCCAGGCGTATTTATTTAAGCGTCGATAAAAATCGCAGCGTGAGCTTTATATCGATAACGCGATAGTTATCGATCAACGCATATACAAATTACCACTTAAAAACGCTGGCAGACGATGTTTTCCAGCTCGGGACAACAAACTTTATAGCCCCGGAAAAAGTCAATACAACGAAATCTTCAAATGAAAACTTTTTTATTTTTAAAACTTCCGATTACATTTTATAATTAGAGTCGTTTTTATGCAGTACATGTACACGCACCAGAAACTTAAAATTCAACAAATTATAAAGAGTCGAGACTCAAATTCGATATATCTTGCAGCAATAAGCAGGTAAATCCATTTTTTACCCATATTTTGAGTTAAGATTTAATTCTTTTTTTTAAAAAAAACGTCCTCTATCGACTGGTGCCAAATTTATGAGGCTATGAAATTTGAGTTTTTACGCTACTGTACCGGTATTCAACAAAACTAGTAATGTTACATTTTTCTTAAAAGTAGCCTAGAGAAATAGCTTTAAATTTAGAAAATTCGATTCATTTTACGGTTATATTTTAAGCTATATTAGCGTAAAAATATTCGAAATTTTTTTAAAAAAAAAAAAAAAACAATTCAGAAAAGTTCTATAAATTCTAAATCATTTTTTAAAGACTCCAATTTAGTTTTTCATATTCAACATTAATTTTCAAATCAATTTTTTTCGATGGCGACTTTGTTGCAATAATTGGTAAATTATGCTTAAAAGTCTAAACTCAGATTTTAATGACGACAAGCGATGATAGCGTAGAAGTCTGAACACATTTATGTCCCGCAATAACTTTTAAAGAACGATAATTACAAGAAACAAAATGGTTTTTCATTTTAAAATCGATACAACAAAATTTTCAAAAATGAATTTAACATCATGTGACGTCATAAAAATGCAATAAAAGAAAAATGCTTTTAGGAAAACATTAAATAGTTATTACAAGTGATTGAAAGTTGTTTTCTTTTTCTCCCCAATATTTTTGAAGTGTTTAATTATTTATAGATATTTCTATCGATATTTGGTCATTTTTAGATGAACCAAAGTTTGTAAAACCAGCGAAAAAATTTTTACTTCTCGTTATATCGACATTTTACCCAACAATCTTTAAGTTTAATCGTATTCATAGTTATCGGATTAGTTAGTAAACGAGTCGATTAAAAATAATTAATTTTGCTCCACTTCCGCCGAT
Organism: Polydesmus complanatus; assembly: GCA_034692225.1. Classification (NCBI taxonomy): domain Eukaryota; kingdom Metazoa; phylum Arthropoda; class Diplopoda; order Polydesmida; family Polydesmidae; genus Polydesmus; species Polydesmus complanatus. The sequence continues at coordinate 4,126 of JAQGAZ010000653.1, forward strand.
AATTTATTGCCGGTATTTTAGCGAGTAATTTAAAATTAAAATGTTCCTCGTTTCGGTTAAAAAAGTTTATATTCCGGCATAATATTATGTACTCGTACATGTATGCATATTTGTGTGTGTGTGTGTATCAGTCCATCACCTCTATAAAATGGCGTCACGAGGAGTGCAGCGGGGAACCCCGTCACTTTCCACGTCGCCCCCAACCACACACGCTCATTTCAAAAAAAAAAAAAAAATATCCCCAGTTAAATTAAACATCGTAAAAAGTAAAACAACAGGCGAAGAAGAAAAATAGAAAGCTTTCCGAGACTTTTTGCCTCGAAATAATAAATAAATAAAGAAAAAAGAAAAAAACGATGGCGAGAACTTAAAAATTGACGTGCGAGTCCGGTCAAAATATTATGCGCTGAGAAATTCCAGATAAGTCGATTAAAGAAAAATAAACTACAGTACAAGCAACCAAACTTGAACTAATCATTAATCACCGATGGAAAGAGAGAAGTAGTGAGGGGGGCATTCGTGACCGAGGAACATCCTGTCACACTGTCAAAACTCACGCACATGCTAATTGCACCAGCCAAATCAATTGCATAGAAATGCGCGTTTTAATAAATAATTCACTAAAATAGCACGAAAAAAATTTTTTTTTTAAAAATTAAATCGGTACCACGAGTAATTTATCTGCCAGAATTATTCATTAGAAATTTACAGATCTTTCCTGTCTCCTGATTAAACCCCACACTATCACCTCACCCTGTAGGCCTAAATATAAAAAAATATTCTACGATTTTATTTAACAAAATTTTAATATTAAGTGAAGTACAGTAAATACTGTACGGCAACTTAAAAAAAAGTTTTTTGTTCGAAATAATAATATTTAAAACACAATAATTACCGTATTATACTACTGTACATTTAAATGAAAAGAATTATGCATTGGGTGGAATGCATAAAGTTAAGTTTTGGTTAAAAACCTCATTTTCGAAACAAAAGCTTCACTCAAAAAATTAAATACCGGTAATGTGGATGTTAGTGTCATTTATTCCTTCTACCGATAGATGGAAAATTTAAACTAAAAATTGAATAATCAGCACACCGAAATTCTCTGTAGTCTGCAACTCATTTTTTGTTAATAGCAAAAGTTATTTAAAAAAATAAATGATCAATTTATTTGAAGGACGGGTAAGCTACGTGCAATATAAACACCAAACGCTTAGTACATGTAATATGAACATACAGTAATAATTATTCTCCTAGTTTATAAATGCCTTAATAATTACCGCAATTAATTAAAGGAAAAATTAATATAAACAGTACCAAAAATTATAACAACGCTTCCAAATAGTATGAGCGTTTTCTTAGCGTTATCAATTTAAATAAACTACACATTTATTTTTAGAAAAATAACTCATTCCTCAACGACATTTCTATTGCAATGGAGCAACAACACATTTCTCAAATAACACGAGAAAATAATATTATAATAATACAATTCCGAAAGCAAAAAAAAAAAAATTTTTTTTTTTTTTCAAGACGGTTTCACCTAATGTAAACCTCATCAAGTTGCACTAATAATTTTGCGCCGTCGAAAGTTTGCTCAAAAACTCGTAAGAGACACGTTCGAATAAATTCAATTTTATGTATGAATATAGGGAAAAGAAAAGAGATGCGAGAAATGCTCATTCATAAATTGAAACGAGGCATAAAAATGGCTACTTGATGTTGTAACTTTATCTTTCGCTCTCGTTGGCGCGTTATTCATTCCACTTTTCCGCCATCTTAACTTTCTATACATTATTAGAAAAGAAAGCGAGGTGGTGATGGTGGTAGGGGGATGGATAAAAATAGGTTTTACGAGTGAGCAACATGGCGTCTATATGAAAGGAGCATTCGGAATATTTTATAGCCGTTCTATCGAAAACAACAACCGCAAACTCAGTTTATCCCATTCACCCCCCACCACCCCTCGCTTAACCCAATGAACACCCGCAGAAATAAATAATAAAAAAAAAAAACCCAGACCGGATGAGCGAAAAACCAGCGCTTAAGCCGCTTACTCAAGGTAAACCCAGTTAGAGATAGAGAAGAGAAGCGCGCTGGGGTGGATATACCACTCCACTTCCGGTCATGTACCCGCATCGTTTCCGTTTCCTCAAAAAAGCATTTGCAAACAGAAAATAATAATGTAATAATAATACTGTACTACGGTAATAATAAAAATAGAGAGAAGCGGCGGCGGCGGCGCTTATTTAAGGCTGAAACTGCATCCGATTTATGTAGCTCGGATTTGTGTCCACACAAACGTAGTAAAGAAAAGAGAAGAAAACAACGCAAACAAACAAATATTTCAATTGCAAAGCGAGAGAAAAGAAAAAGCTGCGACATTCCGGCGCCACTCGGTCACCTGAAGGCGACGATAAACCAAACTCTCTCCCCCTCCCCATCTCTTATACACTCCCGCGCACATACTCATATTAATAATAATAAAAACAATTTAAAACGGAGATGTAAAAAAAAAAACAATAATATAGATTTTGTGATAATAATCCGCAAGTTAATTAAATATTATTAAGAAACTTGTCGAATATTTCCGGTCGTGACCAATGTTTTTTTTTTATACCTACAAGAGTTTTTGCATAAAAATGATTAGTCTAGCTTTTACGTGTAGTGAAAACATCAGACACGTATAGGTGAATGAAACTAATGCGCGAATGCCGACAGGAAGTAGTAAAAGTAACACTTGAGCCTTTTCTAACCTAACAAAAAAGCAAAAAAAAAAAACATAATAGAAAACGATCGTAAAAATCACTAAAAGTGAAATGCGCATGTAAAACAAACGGACAAAAAATTACGGTACAAAATACTGTACTGTATTGCATTGCATTTATCCAGGCTCCGCGGCGTATTGTTAAAAAAATGTTTCTATAATAAAATTATTCAATGCAACAAACAAATTTCTTCACTTCATGCGTTTCGTTCTACCTTACTGAGATTTTTTGTCGTAAAATTTTGTGCGTATTAAAATATTTTTGGTACCACTAAAACAAAATGGTATCAATTAGGTTAGAATAAAACTCAAAAAAAAAAAAATAATAATAATAATACCGGGGTACGGTATATTTTAATTTTCGCGCGACTTTTAATTTACAGAAGTTTTAAAGAATTTTTCCTAAAATTAAACGCATTCCGATACGTGTTTAAAAAGAATTTTTTTGTACGACAATAATTTTCAAAAACATTATTGTTAAACTCATCAACCAAACTACTGCAAATGAAAGAAAAAAACAACAACACCATATAATCAAAATATTTCTCGGAAGAAAATGAAAGAAATAAGCACAAACTTTATTCCAACACAAATTTTCTTCAAATTATTCTTCTTCGTCTTACAAAATAATTCAAGAAATGTGCGCAAAAGCGGAAAAATAGAGATTGTCTCGAAGATCCAAAACGACACCAAAGCGCTAAAATATAGTACTGTACAGTACAGCGAGAAAAAAATTGGTATAAAAAGATTGTAGCGTCTAAAAATTGCGCACTGCGAGCGACATAAAACACGTGAAGCACGTTACGACGCGGAAAACCCCAAAAGAAAATTAGATTTAATTAACAAAATGTTGCACGTGAATCTAATTTGGAAGAAAAGAAAAGTTCACAAACTCAATTTTTTTTCTCTCTTCCCCCATCTTTTTTCTTTCTCCGCTAAAAACTTGCATTATTTTTGTCACTAAAAAAAAAGTCTCCCTACTCCCACCACAAAAAATGTTTTCCACCCCTTCAATTTTTTTAAAACCCATCGCATAAAAAAAAAAAAAAACAGAACGAGAATCTAATTCGGTGCGTTAGCGTCACAGTCGCATGGATGCTCAGCTCCTAACGAGAGATATATGTATAAAAAAAAAAGGATTAAATCCTCCTCCACCACCCATAATAATATCATTACCCCCCTCCCCTCCCCTACCTCATCCACCCCTAACTAACCATCTCTCAAGATGAGCTGACGACGTTTGACGAGAAAGACAGGGTGTCACGTGGGCTCTGAGGAGCAAACACGGGTCTATAAATCAACCTAAACGACCCCCCCCCACCCCATCCCCGCTCTCACATCCAAACCCTTATTTTCTTCGGTCATATTATACGCTTATGATAATTTCTTTATTATCTGAAATATATGAATTGCTGGTGTGTGGGTGGGAATCCTCTGAGGTCGGTTGTATACGACCCAACTAAAATAAGATTCCCCCCTCCCTTCTCATTCGTTCTAGTGGTGAATCGCGGGTGTCTAAGGATTGGGGGGTGAGGGAGGCTGGGGGGGGGGGGGGGAGTAAAGGGTGGAGCTCCATCATCTCATAAAACATCATAAGAAAAATAATAACCTTCCCCTTTGCCTCTTAACTCCTCTTCTTAGCACATTCTCGTTCTCATTTCTTGTTACGACTTTTACGCGCTCCTACACTTAGAGATAGCGCTTGGTATATTATATCGATTGCCATGTTCATTTCGCCCCTCTCCTCGTCGCATGCGGCGCCCTCTAACGAGCCTTACTTCTACCGGGTGCTGGCTGTTGTTAATACGACCGCCATCATCATCGTCGTCGTCGTCTTTAACTTTTAATCTATTTTTTTTTTCTTCTTCTGCTTTTTACCCGCAGTCAAGCTCAGACCCACACTCTTTTTTTTTTCTTCTTCCCGATTCTCTTCTGGGTTTTTATCTTCTTGCATAAACAGCTGCGCCACCTATCACGCACTTTTCTTAATATTAAAGGATGGGATCCTCTTCTTTAACCAATTTCATCGCGTCGTTACTGAGTGGGGAATAAAAAAAGAGAGAGTGGGGGAGGATGATAACACTCTCCTCAATTAATATCTATTAAATCTCTTTACAAATAATAAAAAAAAAAGAATGAATTGAATTAGATTTTTACTTCGATCAGCGTGTTCCCCCCTCCCCCCAACAGCGCGAGCGATTCAATTTTGAATGATAACCTCGGATGACTCGCTTCATTTTTTGGAAAAGGGGTTTTTTTTTTTTAATTATTAGGGATACTGTATTAATTAATTCAACTTTTAAACGTTTTCTTAAAATCAATTCAAAAAGTGATTAATTCGAGATGAAAATGACTTCTAATTTAATTAAAAAGGCGAACGGAACATCTCTATAACCGGGATTAAAATTATATCGGTCGGCGTCATTTAAACCACAAAACCTCCATAAGCGGGGCCATTTTCCCTAACTCAATAAGAGAGAATGATTAACGTTTTCGCCACTTTTCATCTCCATTACTTCGCTTTTTAATTAACAAAATTACCTAGGAAAAGTTCTCTGGACGACTTTTCAGCTGAAAGTAGACAGCAGTGTTAAACTTTCCCAACTTGCTTCAGCTTTTAGTTACTGCTGAAACTTATAAATTCAGCAAATGCAATTCTGGCAAATGAATCTTGTCCTGAGAATTATTGTTAAGCCCTAAAATGTAGCTAAATGTCCGTTAGACAAAGAATTTAATTGAGATCTTAACAACATTTTAAGATGCTTCTTCGTAGAAAAACAGAAAATACTACGTAAAGTGCTATCACTTACATAAACAAATAAATCAGCAAACAGTTCAGTTTTAAATAAATAAAAAATGTTGATTTCCAGAATGATAAATACAGTAAAAACGATTAATAATAATAAAAAAAAATCTGTCTCCTATATTATAATTTAGCAGCAATTTCGCCATCATCGCGTTTTCCATATTATTTATCAATTACTAGTAAAATAAATTGAACAATATAAATTTCAACGACACTTAAAAAGCAACGAAAGTTAATTAACAAAAATGCTTAAATCGGCAGCAGGTGTTCCTAATTCCCCGCTCTTAATCGTAAAAGTAGGGTTCGATATAGCCTACGACAAGGTTAGAACAGATAAGTACGAATAAAAAATTCTTCTTCCTCCCCAACCCATCCACCCCCTTACTCCTCCTCCTTAATCGATCTTATCGCATCGTCGAGCATCGATAATAATCGCGGAGCGATAAACGCGACAAATCTGCCTGCGATTTCAGTCGCCGACGATTGCTACCGTTTGATCGCTCATCCGCAACACAGATTAAAATATCCCTCAACTCCACCCATCTCATGAACCTAGATAGCGCCACCGACATCTCATCGTAAAAGAAGAAGAAGAAAAACTCACAAGCAAAAAATAAAAAACCTAAGCTAAATTTCCTCCAGTTAATTTTTTTTTTTAACTTTTCTTTCTCGCGCTCTTTCGGCATCAAACTATAAACCATCCCGCGCTTTTAATTACCAATTTTAAATGAGAGCGACGTAAGAAGAAGATGGTATAGTGGGTGGGAAGAGAAGGGAAGGCAGCTGTTACATGATGCGAGCGAAAGTTACAAAGACGTTTTTAGGAAAAGCGGGAAGAAAAGAAAAGAAGAGAGAGAGAAAAAAAAATGGAATTTAGATCATTAAAAGAGTGAAATAAAGAAGTAGCAAAAGCATCTTAAATCGAGTCAATAAAAGCGCTGTTTTAGAGGGAGGAGGAGGAGGCGGGGGAAAGAAAAAGATACATAATTTATGAACGGGCCTTTCGTTTCCGTATTTAAAGGCGCATTATCTACGTCATCGAAATGTGTCGCGGCGTATTTGCGCGCACGTCGACTACATAAACAAGTCGTCATGCGCGCGTTCTTTCGCTCGCTCTCTCTCACTCTCTCGTTCTACGACGGCTTCACGTTCAACCGGCGACGCTATTTAACAATGTCATGCATAACTAATCGCTTCGATCGACACGTCAATATATATTTAAGCAAACAAAGATGGCGTATTAGGCGCATGGCGGGAGTGTGAGCAGACGGGAAGAGACGGCGTCAACCTGCGTTTGTCTCATCCGACAATGCGATTGAAATCGATCGCGATTTTTCAAGAGTTTTAACGTATTCGACCTCCACCCGCTGAATGCCAGCAAATAAAACAATTATTGCGACAACGTACTTTTCAAGACAAAAATAACTATTAGTTTCGTTTTAGCCTCTTACTAGCAAATGGTTTCTTATTAAACCAACGTTTTTAATTATTAAAGACTTTGGAGTAATAAGCAAATACTGTTAAGTCCACTTTTTACACTTTTTGATTTATTGTATGAGGTTGTAAATTTAAGTTTCAATGTTGTTCAACATATAATGTTAATTTCTTATTAGTTACATGCACAGTCCAAGAAAAATGCTTAAAATGTTCAAATCTTGTTTTATAGAAACGATATTTTCACATGCAAGTTTTACTCATTTGTGAGTTGATGCATGGAAAATAAATGAGGAAATTTAGTTTAAATTAAAAAATTATCTTTTAAAATTGATCAAAATTATAGCAAAAATGGAGTTACATACTTATTGCTGCACTTCTTTAAATTAATTAAATAAATAAAAAAAAAAAGCATGCGAGATAAAGTACAATAATTTCCCGTTTTTAAAACCAAACAATTTCACCATTTTCTAAATTTGTTGCAAATATTAATTCAAACTTTTTTGGGGGATGACAATAAAATTAGGGTACCCCGCAAAAGTTTATTTTGAGTACTGTATTACATGCATTTGCCACCTATTTATGCATGCACTTGTTTAAAACTAATTTTTTTTTTATTTAAATAAAAAACTTCATAATTTGTTTGAGTGAGTTTTAATAGTGTTTATTGTATTTGCTATTGTATTGCTAAAGTGTAATTCACTGAAGTGCATCTTGATTGTTTTAAGAAGCAACACAACGAATTAAATGAAATTAAAGAAAAGACGGGAAATGTAAGAACGCCTTCACCGCGCATAATGAAAGAAATGTAAACAAATTAAAAACGAAGACAAAATTTAATGCTTAATTGCTTAGATATCGTGTTGCATCGTTTGCCTAACTGACTACAATACCGGTATTAAATAAATAAAGTCAAATACATCATAAAACCGTCGATTAAAAAAAAAATTACATGTATTTACGCAATAATTTTGAAATTAAAACTTAGTAAATATGTCGAATAGTAAACTAATATTTTAGTTTAATTTGCGAATTAGTAAATAAAATTACTAAAACCAAGATTTTTAAGTTTAGATTTTGCGATTAAGTCAGAAAATGTCACTTTAATAACACTACAAAATTGTTGTAAACTTCAATTACCGTAAACAAGTAAGAAACTCATAATTTTTCGGAAGGGCGGGGGGAGGAGAGTAACAAATTAATTACTAATACTAAATTCTATAATTATGTTGATATTTGAAGTTGCTGGAAGCTTAAGTCTAGATATATTTTTATATTAAAATGTTTTCTCCGTTTTACATTTAGCCAATAATTAAACGCCATGAGCGTCCCATTTTTCTTTCTTAAAAAAGTGACGCGATGGAGCTTAAAACCCAAACACGATATAGAATTAATCATTACAGATTAAAAAGTCATTTAATTTTCCCTGCGCAAATTTGATAAGGAACGAAATTTATTTTTTGCTGAAACAGATCGCGTAATTCTCATTAATTGCGCGTGTTAGTAGTTCTTTACACGTACTTGTAATTTCATCGTAAAAAAACAAAAAACAAAAAAAAAAGTATAATCGAAGTTTTACTACTGTAATTTGTTTATAAATTAAGAAAAGTACAGTGCTGTACATGTATTTTGTAGCAACATTTACTTCAATTTAACATTTGCATAGAAAATTTCCGTGAACGAAATAATAAATTCGGTTGCCCTGCGTTATTTAAATATTTTACATTATTGTAAACAAAACTATTTAAAAATTAAAAAAAAAACTAGAAAGCATCTAATTAGAATAAAATAATGTTAAGTAGGTTAACAAAAAACAAGCAAAACAATCTCGTCCGCGCATTTTACTTAGTTAATCGAGTTTCAACCAATTTATATTTCCATTACATTTTTATACGATTGTTGTTTAACATTAAAATTATTTTTTTAATGTATTTCAGCTCTTTCTTAACTCTAATGGCTTATAAAATGCAACGTAATTCTAAGACATTTAGTAATCACAAAACACCACTTCAAAGTTGATCGAATGCTTTAAAAGAAATGTCTAAAAGCGACTCATTTAGTAAACGAGTGTTCCATTTCAATTAAAATAATATTACAGTATTATCAATTAGTAATTATTTGCATTTAACTATTTATAAGATTTCCTGCATGTAAGATGAAAATATTAAATTCTATTTGAAGTTTTCTTTTTTTTTTTTGTTTTCTTTTTTAAATAAATTCTCGACACTACTCATGACTCTAAAAAATCTTCTGCCATTCATCAAAACCAAAATAAATTTTAAATAATAATAAAAAAAAAAAGCGATGTAAGTAGAGATATTCTTCTTCATCCTTCATCGCTTCAATATCTCGTCTAACGTTCCTCTCGATTGGCTGCCAACGAAGCTTTACCAACAAACCTACGGTAACCAAAAATAACCGTTCGCTAACAAATTCCAACTCGTAAATCACCCTAATAATAATCCTCAAAAAAAAAATAATACCGTAATAATAAAAAAAAACCTCCAGAAATATGTTGTAATCTCCATAAAAACAAATCCACCCTAATTTATCGGCGTTCATAATTAACGCGTGTAAAAATTTTCACGAAAACGAATACGAAAAAACCCCAAAACAACATCGGGTTGAGCGCGTGCGTGCGAGGTTCGCGCGTGCCTCGAATACGCGAGAGCTGGATTCGCAAAGTGAGTGGTAGCGGAAAGAGAGAGATGAGTGAGTGCGAAGATGTGTCTGCGAGGCCGAAGAAAAAAATAAATAAATAAATAAATTCCAGCCGGAATTTCCGACAATGATGATGATGATGGATCCGAATCCATTTATATATCGGGATGCAACAAAAAAAATGCCACCCTTCCATACTGTGTGTATGTGTTCGGAGTAGGTGGATTTGAAGAGAGGAGGAATAAAATTTTGATATCAATTTGCTCGAAAACTTGAGTTTTTTTTCTCTCTCTCTTCTTCTATAATATTTACGTCTGAACTTGGGTTATTTATTTTCTCAACAAGAAATATTCTCTTTCTACGTGAAACTTTTTTTTTTCTTTCTCTCTCTCTCTCTTTAAAATAAAAATCCTTTAAATAAATTTTTCGTCCCATTTTTCAAACTGTCTCTCTCACACACTCATTCGCTCTTTCCGTCCGCCATTTCTTTCTCAATTTTATAAAATATACATATTTTATTTCAACTTATACTTGTAAATGATAAAAGAATATATAAACAAACAAATAAAGCAGTAAATAAATAAAGAAAAAAAAAAGTTGAAATTCACTCACCTACATTAACAGACATCTTGTTTTTCCATTTTCTCTCTTTCACTCTTTCCATCCAAAAAGCACACTCTTTTACGTTCATCAGCATACACAAATTACTTTACTTGTTGTACGTCTCAAAAACATTTTTCTTCATTTTTTTTTCTTCAAACAATTTTACGACTATCTCACGTTTATAATTCATCTTAACTCGACGAAAATTGTTTATATTACGTTTATTATATTATGTTTTTTTTTTTTTTTTAAAATTAATTCCATTTCGCGGTGTGTGCTGTAAAAACCAGTTCTCCACGTGATGGAGCTTGCCACCAGGTGGCGCGTTTTGTCTTCCAGAGGCGTTACGTGTTGTGGTTACACTAAACAAGGAGAAAACGTAAGAAAAGGATGAGTAAAACGACGTTTGGGTGACGGGTGGCCATGTTTTATTACGAACGTATTAGGGTACTATTTATCATTAGTAAACACACACATACACAAGGATTAAGGCCCCCGTAAGAAACAAAACAACGAGCGCCCTCTACGTCGAGGTCAAAGGGGAAAGTGGCTAAGGTGAGATATAGAGTGGCATCTCCACCATTGTCGCCGCCGCCGCCGCGTTGACATAAGCCGACGTCATCGAGGGAGGAGCTAGGGCTTTATCACTGACTTTATATTAAAATAAAGCTAATCAGGAAGAGTCATTAAAATCGACAAGCCGTTTAAAAAGCACAAGCACGCGCGCATCATCAATGGGTGGGGGTGATAAGCATCCGTCCGCTAGTGGCGCCGCCGTCGCCGAGTAATTAAGTATTAAAATGAAACCAGAGACGGAGATAAAAGGGGCTGCGATTCAATTACCGTTATCTATCGACCCAACTCGTAATTGGTTATCTACGTGTTAGTTTACGTTAAATAGAATACGATTGCCCGACGTGTAAATAAAAAAAAAAATGATAGCGGGCGCATGCGCGATGGGAATATTGAATAGAGTAAACATGGGATATTTCAGTACATGTACTGTAATTCACTCATCTGATAAATGAAAACAATCAATAAATTCAAAATAAATTATTCTTTCTTTTTCCCACTCTTTCTTTTTCTCGATTACATGTAATTAAAAGATAAATGTGAAAAATGTTCGATTTTTATCTAATCTAATGTTTTTCGAATGATAAAATTTATTTACCGTAATTAATAAAATTCCCCCAAAAATAACAGTTTACGTGTTTTTTCGGCTTTTTTTTTCAGTTATTGGCCATTGAAGTAAGTGCACCGTTTGCAAAGAAGAGGGGCCAGGCGTTGTTGTGGTGCACTTGACTGATTTATTGTTTGGTTAGGCCCCACGCCATAATATGCGTATTATTATTTTGATATTTTGATTTTACTATTTTTTAAAATAAAAATGCCCATTTTCAGATATTGTAGCCAATATATCGTATGGGTTCTGTTATCCGACAAATCTCATCCATTCGGGTTTTGGTCCCGAGACTGCCGAATACAAGAGCATTTACTCAATTTTTTCTAAAATTTTAAAAATTTTCCTTCTACCTGCAGCTAACCTAAAAAAAAGTTACACTACAGCATTTGTTAGAATAACCCAAAAAATTAAAACCCACAACTTCATTATAAGGTACATTCCCATTATAAATCCCACCCTCTTAACTCAAAAAGTAAAAGCAAAAATGAAGTTATCCGCTTATTGCTGCCAGCCCATCAATTGCAACAATCGAGTGATATCAATATCCCATAATATATTTTAGAATATTAAGCTCTCTTTCTTTCTCAGCGGGTCTCCTCAAACGTTGAAAAACCCCCCACCATCAAATCGCAGCAATTTTGTTTGAACGAGACGTGTCAAAGATAAGTCGTTTCACGGTTAATTATGATTAAAAAAAGAAGAAGAAAAAGCATGATCTTAGAAAGCAAATAATAAACATGAAGCGTGATGCGGCTAATTCCCAACGCGGAATCACCTCGCACATGCCTGCATATCGCTGACCCTGCGGTTGACCCCTCAAAAACAGCCAACTCTCACTCCTTGATCGATCGGCCCTGTCACGCGCTCGTTTGGCACAACCGGAAGCACCCGTGACCTATCTTCTGGCTCGCAGGACATTCATTCATGTCGACCACACGCACCGCACCAACTTCCTTTCTACGTAACTTCTCGCTTATGATGGTTTTTTTTTTTCTTTCTTCCAACTATTTATTACTAATATTACAAGTGATGCGAGCCTTAAATACCAGCGCTAAAAATAAACCACTTATGTTCCCATCTCCTGGCACCTTCTGGAATGGGACATGCATAATGTCACATTACTATTTGCTAGCTGATAACATCAACGTTGAAGAACACTCGAAGCCGGGAAGGGCATATGGCGGACCTGTGACGTCACAGCTCCTGGTTTTACACAACGCGATCGTTAGAAAAATCAAGCGAACTTTTTTTTTTTACGGCGTTAATCACAACGTAGAAACGCGTTTGAAACTAATTTAACCATCAAATTCCACAATTTCGAAAATCCCAATTTTAAATTTTTGTGTATTTCTGCAGCTCAGAATAACGTCACCAGCACGTGCCTACGCCGCAAACTATTATTGAGCTATGGCCTAGGTGGCCTTTCTCACTAGGCCACCTAGGCATGGCTTAGAGCCTGGGCCTGATCCTGCCCTGCCTTAAATATCTCCAGCCATTTCTTGGGCCCCGGCCCCCTACTTTTATCAAACATGGCGGACCAACACGCGTCATTTAAACCAATATTTCGCGCGATTTATTTTCGCGCCAATTTATTTTTAAAATAGTTAATTGAAAAAATTTCGAAAATTTTCCGTTTTTTATTTTTTTTTCGAAGGGATCTTCAGCATATTTCGCGCCATTTACTTACGCGCCAATTTATTAAAATCTTTTTTTTTTTTTTGGGAAAATTAGGAAAATTTTTAGTTTTTTTATGGATTTTAATGAATTGTAGGCCTATCTCATTCCAATTCATCGCCGTATTAAGATGCTCCCTTGTACCCGTATTACTGTTTAATATGTCGGTGCAAAAATATATTTATTTTCGCGCAAATTTATTTTAAGAATATTATTTGGAAAAATTAAAAAAATTTAACGGTTTTTAGTTTGGTTTCGAATGGATCATCAAAAAATAAAAAGTTTTTCATGTGACTACCGATTTTTTTTACACAACTTTATAATAATTCGGGATGTAGCCGTTTTTAGAAACGAAACTAATACACTACAGGTGCCACATTTTATTAAATTAAATTCACAAATAAAAGCAATATGTTCAAAATCGGCTACATCCAATGAATTATACATGTACAGTAATCAAAAAAACGAAATTTTTAAGTGTAAATGTGGAATAAATTTTTTAAGTTAAATAAATTAAAATTCATTGGAAATAAAATTTTAAATTAATTTAAGGTTAAATTTTATTTTAACAGTATCCAAAATATCTAACCAAAAACGAAAAAAATAAATAAATAAAACATGAAATAAAAGTTTGGCACTACTTCTTCTCACAAAACTAAATTAATTAATTTTTCCACGCAAAAACCTGTAATATCAGCCAAAGATTTCTTTTCATACACATCAAATTTTTAGAGTTAATAAATAAGAATTTCACAATAACAATTCTAACGCAATCGAGTATCAAATTACATTTTCTAATTTCGAAAAAAACCTAAAGAAATATAAATTTAAAGCCCAAAAACGTGTAAAATTGTTATTATTCTTTCCTTCTGTTTCAAAAAAAAAAAATCCCTCGCTGTACTTTCTTTTTCATTTTAATCTCGATGTCATTTTTTTATCGTTTCGAGTAAAACGCGCATTCTCCCCAAGTCAAAAAAAAAAAAAAAAAAAAAATAGATTACCTCTAAAAATCATCTTCCACTCAAATTCACACCAGGGTTCACCACTAATTTCACACAATGTTTCACTTCCTTCCTATTTTTTCTCCTCCTCACCCGCCCACCCCACGTTCTGCGCCATTTTTACGCTTAAAAATCCTTGATGCATCAGCAAAAAAAAAAAAAAGATGTAAAAGATGCGGGAGCGAGTAAAAAAAAAAGGAGCGAGAGAAAAGACGACATTTGCAAATAAATCAGTGCTTCTCAATTGAAAGTGCCGCGTACCACTATCGAGTGACAATATTATGTGCAACGAAATTACTCTCCCAAAAAAAAAAAATTCTAAAAAGAATTTTTTTTATCAATTAAAGAATATTTTTAATGGTTGAAATGGGCATTAAAAGCCAAAAAAAATAAAACACTAGAGTATCTAGTTTTATTTAACTCTTGTTTTGATATAACCTCAGCCTGTACACAATGTACCGGTAACTTAACCAAATCTATTCTGTGACTACCAATAAGAAGTTAAAATCTGTTTTTCTTAGACAGAGAGACGTGCTTTTTTTAATCAAAACTACTGCCGAGTCTGCGCATGCATAAAAAACTCCTTTAAAAGTGTGTTCTGGCTTCAAAAAAAAGTCTTGCTTGTATACATTTTATAAGATTCAGTGTATTTATGTTGCGTATCTCATGTTTTAACGTGTTTTTTTTTTGTATCCCCCAATAATAATGCTAATCTCGTTAAGTAAAAACTCTTTTGATGCCACCAAAAATCAAGATAAATTCTCTTAAAATCGGGTTTTACAAATCCTTTGATAGCAAAATATTAGAAAGTTTTTTTTTTTTACATTTTTACGAGATTTTAGATACCGTACGAGTATTAATTTTTTTAAAAAAACCACGGTTATTACGAGTGATACTATTGATATGACGCAAAAACTGAATGAGCTCCAAAATGGTCAAGTTCGCAAATTACACTTTTGAGATAATCAAGGTTAAAGTACGTTATATAATTTTATTATAAACAGCAAAAGTAAACTCCATTTTCATCAGGGTTTCAAATACAGATCAACTTAATCGGAAATACGCACTTGAACACGCTCAAAGACAAATGAATGATACGAGTAGTTCAGTGCCATGCTATTGACCAGTGGTGAAGTTAAGCTCTCGGTTCTTTGCAGCACTCAACCAAACACAATGCTACAAAAGTAAGAATCCGCATTAACGCATTGTTTTAAAATACAGCGTACATGTAAATAGACTCGGATCACTTTTAGAATTGGGTTGCTTAAAATATCGTTGGCTGATGAGTGTGCCGTGCCGCTAGAAGGTTGGGAATGCCCGTTGTAAAACAACAAAAGCCGAAGAATCAGCCAAGCGTAAAATACATATGGAAATATCGCGCCGAGTGAGCAGACGGAACAAAAATATTTATAAATCATCTACGACTTAAAAAGATTCGTTTTATAAATTGCGAATTGATTCTGTTCTCTCCACTCCCACCCCCACCCTTTCGCAAACCCCAGAAATTTTCTCTCGACTTATTTTCTTCTTCTCCTTCGTCGCATCGGGATAAGTAATGAAGAAGCAGACGACACGAACAACCCACCCCCCCCCCCCCCCCCCCCCCAAAAAAAAATATGTAAATCAAAAATAAAATAAAAAGTAGAGAAGACGAGATAATCAAAAAACGCCATCGAAACGTGCGCACGCGCATCCTTCCTCTCCCACCTCCAACAACACTCCTCACCCTTTTTTTTCTTCTTCCTTTCAATACGTTCCATTAGAAAAGCGCATTGAAATTTGACTAAGAAAAATCTGTTGATTGAAGTGTGAAATAAGAAAAAAAAAATAGAATAAAAAAGCAACCGCCCGATACTTTTTCTTAAGTTCGCGGCTAAAATTGAACAAACTAACAATGTGTTTGGGCGAGTATAGAAAAAAAAAGCGATCGCCAAGTCATTCGTCACGTGACTTGTACCCAATATGGCCGCCGCCGCCTCCTATCAGCCTTGCATTTCGCGCAGGGCTTAATCTACGGCTTTTTTCTTCACTCGCTTTTCCTTCTCCAAAGTCAAAATACCATTGGGAAGTAATCGATCATCATTTGCAACGGAATGATTGGGGGGATTTAAGATGCATTCCCCTACCCCACTCAAACCCTCGCTCTTCACAGAATTGCGTTAACAACGCTAACAAAAATCGCGCATGCGTTAAACACCTTGAGTCGCGCTGCATCTAATCGCTATGCGAGAGAAAATTTCGCTCAAAATTATTCTTTGGATTACGCGAGCCTATTTAAAGCGAATTCGTTAGAACGCGATGGAGAGATAATAAAACTAAGCATTGTTTCGCTATACAGTACAATGTATGGCAATTTTTTCTTCAAAAACCTTCTAAATTTACATAACTTACTTTTTAAAACTGAGCTCAGACATGACTAAGCAATTGTAAATCTAAAATTCGTAATTTCCTAATTGAAAAAAATTAATATGCCTAGCACTTTGAATAAAGCGGTCACTGAATAATGCGATAATATTCATAAAATCTACAAAATTATCATATTTCTAGTACAAGTACTGGTACCGGTATTTGAAAACTGGATTTCAAAATTGGAAGAAGAAAAAAAAAATAATAATAATAAAATATTTTTATTGGATTTAAGATGCCCAAAAACTGTTAGTTTTTTATTGACCAGTAAACAGTATAAAATAGTAGGAGAACTTGACCACACCCGTAACTCTATTGCCACGTTTATAATGCAGTCCAGCTTCATAATGCAGTCTATTTGATGACATTGATCGCTGCTGAATGAGTTTCAGAATGTGACAAACGATCAAACTTAAAAGCAGAGTTCTCATGTGAAAATGTTCTAAAACAGGACGACCAAAAATACGTTATGTTAGTGTGTTCCTACTGTATTTTACTGCCGATCAGTGATCTAGTTCATTCAGCCTTCGCTTTTACACTGATGATCTGACCTGAGTTTTTTAAATCATGCGACCAACTTTTGTTGTTGTTAGCAAAGAAACAAAATACGGTACGGTAACATAAAAATTAAACAAAATAATTGCTTAGCTGTACACGTATTTTTTAGACAGATTTTTTCTTAAATCTTTCTCGATAAAAATTCATCTTTGTCGGTAAAATTTAAATGTGCTGCCATCAAAATTTGAAAGTTCAAGAGTTAAACCCGGTGAAATCAAAAAGGTGTACAAAAGAGAACTACAGTAGGCCTATCCTTTAACAAGAGAAATAAATATACAGTACAGTACTTTTTATGAGCTGCACCAGTTAAAAATTGACGTCATAGTGACGTACAGTGTATTGTAGGCATAGAATAAATTGATTAAAGCAGTAATACAGGCACTGTGAGTCTGTAATAGATGCAGCGACGAGTTTGTGGGTTTTGCATTTTGTTTTGAAGTCCATGAAGGATATTGTGCATATAGATTATTACAAAAAAAAAAAAAAAACCGATAGTAATAAAATCATTAAATCGAAGTTTTTCCATGTGTTATTAAAATAGATTAATAGGTGCGCTTTTTCCCTCGTTTACCATGTGTCAAGAAATTGGCTGTTCTTTTGCCCCCAACAAAGTCCGTATTTTCTACTGGCTTTGCGCGAGATTTCTTCAGGAAGCGCATTTCTCGCGTTATTCGAGATCCGATTATAATCCAGAATAATGGAACTGAGAGAGAGGGAGCGAGATGGATGTTCGGGATGAGAATGGGGAGAGCAGAAGTAGGTAAGAAAAAAAGATGGCGTCGGCCACGTCGGTGACACGTTTAAGTTGACGTTTGCGCGAATTTAAGACGACTTTGATGACTCGCTCGCTAACACAAAGTCGACTTTTCGTTCAACAGATTCTTTCGAGCGGAAAATGAAAAACGCCTTCTATCTCGCTAAAACTGCGAAGAAAAAAAACGCAAAAAAAAAATGGCGAATATAAAAGTGGTAAAAGGAACGAAAGAAAGAAAAAAAAAACTTTTCCTTTATAAAAAGAAAAAAAAACAAAATGTATGAAGAAAGAGAAAAAAAATTCGGCGGTTTAAAAAAAGCAAAGAGAAAAGCAACAAAATGGCGATGCCGAATAAAAAAAAACAACGCACGAGGGTAAAGGTCACCCGGGAAAATAAGATTAAGAAAAAAGAGGGAGATGGAAAAAAAGAAAAAAAAACTGGAGTTAAGAAAAAGAAGAATAAAAAAATCAAGTTTCCAGACTAATTTGAGGCTTTTAAATCCGGCGTGTAAACCCAAACGCTAGCTTTTAAAATAGACTTAATAATTCGCTAACGGGTCCCTTGCAAAAACATTAACTCTTTTTGCTTAGGATAGCAGACAGTAGCAGCAGCCATTTACGTAATCCATCTTAACAGACATCCTAATCATTAACTGGCATTAGTCTGCGTGGGAGTGCGCTCGCGCGGGAGAGCAGACCATACATATACACTTAGTTATGTTGAGATTGAATTGCACGATTAACGGAAGCAAATCTCCGCCTAAACACACAGCCGCACCCCACGCATCCCATTTCATTTTTTCTCATCATCTCCCTCTCTCTCTCACTCATACTTTACGATTTGATACGCCGCGAAATAATAAATTAAAAAAATCCCAGAAAATACGGCTAAAAAAAAAAAAATAACAGATGAAAAAAGAAAGCTTATTAGCATATCCGAGTCAGTGCCGGATTTTCTAATGAAATACGAGTTAGGGTCTCGGTAATTATTATGAGAATCCTCGACATCATTCTGGGAGAATTATATGCTTCCGTTTATCTCTTCCATTCTTTTCGTATTCGTATTTAACCATTTAATTTAAAAAAAAAAAATTCACGTGTAATTAAAATTTTTTTTTTTTCTAGTTCTTGTTTTGGGTTAATTTTTGACAGTACTGCGAGCACTATTGTTTTTCTGTTTAAATTTGGTTTTTCGAGCTTGTTTCATTTTTTTTCTTCTTTCCATTACATGAATTGAATTCTATCTTTTCCTTTCTTTCTTTTCTCCCCCCAGGTTTTTATTTATTAATAAATTAAAATTTTTCAATTACATTTAGATTTTAGTTTTCATTGCTTTTGAAATGTTTACCTAAAAGTACTCTTCCCCTGATTCTATCGATTTAATTTGAATTAATAATTATTTTATTTAAAATTTATTCAGTTGCAATTTCAATACAGTGCTTTATAGATTTTCTTTGAGTTTGTATTCATAACTAAGTTTTTATTTATGTTATTTTGTCTTCTTGTACAATATTTGTCTTAAAAATATAGCCTACTCCGAGTATATAATATTTCCGAACTGTTGTTTTTTTTTAAAAGAAATTTTATTCTTAAATAATGTATGCCTACTTTTAAAGCACCAATACTAAGCTTATCCTTAATTTCATCGATTTGTTTCGCATTAATAACTTTTATTGGCTAAAATAGTGCAAATAAAGAGGGGTGGGACTAAAATCAAGAAACAGTAGTGAGAGCTCTAAGGGAGGAGGAAAGGTTACTTCCTGATCATGTGTTAAGTGTATTTTAAAGGGGAATAAACGTGACGACAAATTTGTTGAACGTCATTTATAAAATACAAGGCTAGCATTGCAGTGACATATTTCATCACATTTATTTATTAAAGAACATTTTTTTTTTTAAAAAAAATATATAAGTTACCGTATATATTTTGGTTCATTTCGACTACGTAGAAGTTGAAAATATAAAATAAGTAAACAATTTTAAAAAAAGCGACATATTTAGCCTTTTTTTTAAAACAAAATAATAAGGTTTTTTGTTCATAATTTTCCACAATTTTGGCGCCTCTTTTGGATGGCGCCAGGTTCACTGTGCTCCCCTCCCCCCCCCCTCCCATCACTTTTCGGTGGGGCAATTTAATACCATCCCTAAATACGGGAATAAAACATATTCTAACGTGAAAAGAACTTGATTGTAAAGCCACAAGGAGTGCGAAAGTCTGGCCCTAAAAAAGCGTGGTAAGCAGGCGTGAATGTTGAGCCAGAGGGCGCTCACACTGCTTGCGTTTCCGTCCATAAATAGAGAGAGAAAAGAGCTTGATTAGATTAAACGATGCTGTTTGTTACACATTCAGTTTTTAAAGTGAATCGATATATGCATAACTTAATCCAGAAGTGGAGATGAAGTGGGAGGGAAGAGGGGGGGGGGGGGAGAGAAGGGTATTTCATAAAAAGGGGAGAAATCAAGTGGCGGAGGGGTGTGTACGCGTACAGTGTAAATAGACAGAATGTGAGAACACTGAAGAGAAATAAACCGTGAGCGTAACATCAAATATTAAAATAAAAAAAAAAGAAGGAAATCTAAACATTTTTACAACGGTTTAATTATCGTCGGATGGCGATGAAATACGAGATGAGCGCCACCTCGCGCCAAATTCCTACAAATTACAGGGGCGCAAACTCGGCGGATCTTTAATCGTTTGCTACGTGAAAGAGGGATGGAAGGGAGTAGGAGCTAATTTCCCCATCCAAAGTCACGTCAGCGCGTTTGATGAAGTCATCTCCGCCGCTAAACGAGCATTTCGCCCGTGCATTTCCAAAACCCTCGCCCAGCAATAAACTCGCGCTACCAATTAAAAAAATAAAATTAAATATGCAAATCACTGAACAACAGCAACAGAAAAAAAAAGTTCATTGCAGCGATATTAATATTTTATTAACTACCAAAAATGCGCAAAAAAAAAAACCTAATCAAAGCCATCGATAACGCTAAGAAACATTCTGCAACCCTCCACCTTATTTTTACTCGATAAATATTATAAACGAAGAAAAAGCCAATTTAAATCTTATATTAGACGAAACGAAAATATGTAAGAATCCATAATAATTGTCGGGGCAATAAACACATCTATAACTCCATTTTTTCACTTTATAAATAAAAAAAAAATCTTAATCGACTGGTACAAAGCTTATGAAGCTGTGGATTTTAAATTTTTTTGCTATTCTACAAATGACGTCATTTTTTTTATTATTTATTTTAGTAAATTCAATTGTACATGTACACAGATAAGTTTTAAAATTTGAGATAAAAATTTGAATTTTGAGAATACAATCTAACGTGGTATTTTTTCCATTTATTAGCTACTTAAAAAATAATTCTGGCCTCTTAAAGCTTTTTCTGATGTCCCCGCTGAAAACCTGAATTAGGACGACCAGTATGGAACAACAAAAATCAAACCATAAATAATTTTTGCACCTTTAAAAGAATTTTTTGGGTCGATTTTGCGTTTAGCGATTTAAAATTCAGTATTTACAATCTATAACTAGATTTTCAACTAATTTTTTCATCCCAAAACTTCGCTACTTCAGGATGGCTTCTCCGCCCCTATATCCTTACATTTTAATTTTCCGTCACCGGCTACGAGGTGACGTCGATATGAATCGTTGTAAGCCTCCCCTCCCCTATCTTCAAGAAATAGTCCACACAAAAATATAAAAAAAAAAAAAATAGTGTGACGCTATCTCCGATCGTCAATTGCCTTTCGCGCTCGTCTAATCCATCGTCGAAGAAAACAAATAAAAGTGCGAAAAGGGGTTGTGGGAGAGACGAGGGTCGTTCATAAAGTGATAAGCCATTAAAAGTGGAAGATGCTACAAAAATGGATAGGAAGATGGAGAAGGAGGGAGATCAAAGTTGAAGTAGAGAAAGAGAATGCGATAGAGTGCGCGCGCGAGAGAGAGAGAAGAGCGCGTAAGAGAGAAAACGGATGATAATGGCGAACGAAGATGATGATGGTGAAGGTGAATGGGATAAAATCGAGATTGGGGAAAGAAAAGCAAAAGGCAATAGAAAAGGGCTTAAGGCAAATAGCAATAGATGGAGCGTGAAACGAAAGATGGAGAGCGAATGAGTGAGAGAAGCACTTGATGCGATATAGCGAAAGGGATGAGAAGGAAAAACCCCGAGCTTTTCGTTTCATATACACACACGCATGCGCCCTACCGCCACTCGTGTGTGAGCGCATTTATACCAATCTCATTTGGATTAAGTTGATTAATGACGAAATTAATGCGGATTTGTTGGTAAATTCCATATTTTATAGTGACACCTTCCATTAAAAAAAAAAAAAAGTACCGTATATAATATAGAAGTATAAAATGGAGCGACGAGCGCGTGCGTGTAAAGGAACAAGCGCGAGATGCGGAAGGAGGAATCAAAGTGGGCGGAGAAATAATAATAATAATAAAAAAAATATACATATAAAAAATAAGACGAAGAAAAGTGTAATAAAAATATGAAGCTGAGATTTGAAAGCGAGTTAAAAAGTCTCCAATAAAAATCAAAACAGTCTCGGCGCTAGGTGGCGTTGAAACGGATGCAAAGCCGGGTCTACACAGGTAAAGTAAACGAGCGAGTCGAATGGCGAGTTGAAAAAAGCACGGCTACTACAATTTGTTTGACGAGTTCGATGTCGAGTATTTAAGCGAGTCGAGACTGGTTAAACGAAAAGACATCGGCAATATTACTACTTTTATTGTCATTTTTAGGAGTCGAAACGTTAATTTTTAGCATCTATTTATTGAAAATTGAATTTTTATGTATAAATTTGTATTTAAAAAAATATTTTTAAATTTTTTTTTAGATGAGTAAACAGTATGTCAAAATGAAAATGAGTGCCCCTCATTTTCCATCACGAAATTAATTCTGTCTAATAAAATGTCATAATTTTTGTTGAAACACTTTTTTTTTCAATAAACTCTTTATTTTTGCATCCAACTGGCCCATTTATAAAATGAAAGCGAGCCGAACTACTCGCCCCGTTTAAACCTAACTTACGGATGGCTGCAGTAACGTCCCTCTACCCTCCCCGACGAAAAGTATTAAAAATGAATCGTTGTTGATGTTTACATTCGGAATGAGAAACACAGAGTGAAAAGCGCGATAGAAGAAGAAATAAAAATAAGCTCGTAAATTAGGGAGTTATCTGGAAGAGAATAAATTTCAGCATCCACCGCTAGCGACGCTCTTATCGCATACCCCTACCTAACAAAATTTAACACAAAGAACCTCATTTTTTTTCTCTCTCTCTCTTCCACCCATTCTCCCCTCCAGCCCTCTCCCGGTCTTATTTACTCTTAATGCTTACGTTATGTATACTGTAGTTAAATTAAATAATAAAAGAGTCGATTAACTAATCAGATGCGTACTCGACGAACGCCGTTTAACATAGCTCCTAGTTTTAATTTAACATTTTAACAAAAATTATAATATTCTTCAATTATTGCTGCATCTTCTTAAGTTCTTTCGCAATAAATTATAATAAATTAAATGCTAAGTTTTTCCGCGTAAATACGTTAATTAGGCTACGTCACAAAAATTTAAACTTTTTTATATACTGCAAAAAAAAAAATCCATTTTAATGATGCTTGTTTTGTTATTTATGAAATTTATTATCGATTTTCATTATTTAGGGGCCTGGTCATCTAGGGACTGATAAATTATGACTACATTCCGATTATTTGAGAAAACCATTGATCGTAAAGCTGATGTTTTTTTCTTCGGATCGTCGTCAAATAAAAGCGTTTTATTTAAAAATAAACAATTCAAAGCGTATAAATAATTTTAAACTAAATAAATCAACAAAAAAAAAAAAAAGATTCGATAGTTTTTAATATTTAATTTTCTCACCAAACTTATTTCTTGAAAAATAAAATATCGGGATTGGAATATTTATTATTTATTTGAAATTCTCGTGAGATTACGTCATTCATCGCATCAATCTCTAACTCACTTTTTTTTTTTTAAAAAAAAAATACCGTAAGTAAATAAATAAAAAAAAAAAAAAGGAGAGAAAAAAAATCTTCAAATGATAATAAAAAAAACACATCTACAATTTCATTCTAAAAAATAAAAATGGAAATATATTTTCACAAAAAAAAAAAAATGCATCCTTCCTTTCTCCCCCATAAAACTAAATTAAGATAAATCGAATCCCACCTCGATTCTGACCTATTGATTCGCGCCTATTGTTGAGTTTCGGATCGAGGAAATAGACAGAGCGCGTGGCTATCCAATTAGGTATACCTCAAACTGACCACCGATGACTTTTTACGCATAATAATATGCAAATGCGGTCAATTCGCCTAACTCATTTACAGATGAAAACCCTAAATTTAGTCCACCCGTCGATAGCGCATTTGTGACAAAAAAAACTTCTCTTCTTCCCTACTGTCAAACGATGTAAATAAATCCCCCTAAAACCCATAAAGAAAGAAAAATAAAATAAAATCGCTAACAAATTATGATAACAAAAAAAAAATACTGTACTGTACTCCCAAACACTACTTCACCACCCGCACTCAACCCATCGCTCACTCTTAAAAACCTTTCAGGAGTCTGCAACTCGGAATAATTCCAACAGAAAAATAATAATAAAGAAAAAAAAAAAACCGAGAGAGAGATAGAGATGTGTGTGGTAATGTAAGCAATTGAGCGCATTGTGTTCACTATGGCAACCGATAATTTAATAAAACGTGAAAAGGTGTTTGCATTACTTTGCTTCCCCTCTCTCTCACCACTACTACATACCCTCCCCCACGCACACACACACTCTTACTACACAACAACAATCCACACTTTAGACATACAACGCATTTCATCACCTCCATCCCCACAACTAAACTCACTCAGCGTTTCAAAATAAAAGAATTTCCAAATTGATTTAATTTATCCCTTCCATTTTCCCTCCATCTCTCTCGCCCCCCAAAACCCTGCTCAAAAAAGTCTGCACTCATCAATAATTAAGCCACCTCGGACTGACAATCAAACTGCTTTTGATTGACCCACCGTGGTGGAGAGTGCGCCAAACTCATCCCCCCCTTCTACCTAACTTATCCCTACCCGATTTCAATTTCTCAACGCGTCTCCGATAGAATATAGTTCCATCAAAATAAGAATAGATGAATGGGTGACGGACTAATTTCTTCCGCCAGCACTTTTCTTCGACTTTTCCGCGGCGACAAAAAGGAAAGACGGATAGCGAGAGCATTACTAACTCAAATACTAGGACAAATTGAACTACAGTGTACGAAGGCAATACAATAACCTGATGAAAACACACTAGGACTCAGACCTACCGTTTTTCAAACAAATTCATTTCTAAAGTTAATTTTTTTTTGTTGTTTAAAATAAAAATTTGTTGTAATATTGATATACCGTATTCATTGTTATTACCGGTATCGTTAACTTATAAATTAATTTTTTTTAATGAATTTTTAGAATTGCTATAAATTGCAATAAAAATTGAATTTTTTTAATAGCTTTGAAATTTTATTTATTAGTTTAGAATTAAATTTTTCAGTTAATTGTTGAAATCAGTATATAGCCTACGTGTAGTTAAAAAAAATGAATTTTGATTATTATAATTTTGAATTTGTCAATATTGACGGGAAATCACCTTTACTTCTAATTTTGATAATCGAACTGGCAATAGGAAACCTCATGGAGCCTAGATAAAAACCATTACGCTTAATTAATAACGCTTTGCCTCCAGAAAAATAAGTTATAATAATAGATTCCAAAATCCGTAACTTTGGTTAAATTCAGCTGCCGCATTAAAAGCTACTTCACCAATTCCGAGGAAATAAGGGGGAGGATGGGTTAAGCTGACCCCCGCCCTCCCTCCTCCACTAATTGAAGTGAGTTGGAGGATGAAATCGATCGTAAAACGTCTTCCTATGATTGAAATATGTCAGAGCGAGAAACGCGCCACCTGGCGGGGGAAGGAATAAAGTTGAAAAAGCCATCAACCCAGCCAGTGCTTATCAATAATTTTATCGTTCTTATTCATTTGATCGGAAAGAGCCGGAGAACTCCTTCTTCACGCCATCATAACACCCACCCACCCGTAGCACCACAACCATCACCACCCCCTCCACGCCATTTTTATCGATGAGAAACGAGTGAGAGATAACGAAGACTTGTCCCATTTCACCTGTTTGCTATCCCATTTTTTTTTTTCTCTCTTTTTCTTCTACCAATCGACACGGCATAACGAGATCCCGAGTAGAGATTCCATTCTCCATTGTAATAACCAGCACATTTTTTTTTTCTACTTCAGTTCGACGTATGGAAGTCACGAGGCCAAAATTACCTACCCAAACCAACCACCCTCGGGAACGCCAATAAACAATTCTTCCATCGCCATCGTGGAAAACCTGTCTCCATATTTTACCCCTTTATTTTCACAAAAATAAAAAAAAATAAAAAAATCATGTTTTTATCTGCGAAATTTAAATCAGTCGGACAAATTGCGCGGTTTTTTGCCTTTATCTGCGCCTCGTATCGATTTTCAATAGGCATAAATTTTACCACTGAGAAGCTTTGAGTTTAAAAGCAGTAAATTACAATTTCTATACAGAATCGCCTTCCGAATCATTTTTTAATAAGATATTTACGGTCACTTCTCTTCCAGAACGCTTTCTCACATTGCGCGAATCTACTCCCCTCCCCCTCTCTCCACTCAAATATTTTCTTAAGTTATTATAACTTAAAAATTTATCTTCAAAGTCTTCAAATTTTAAGTTTTATTTTAAATTCGTTTAAAAAATGTTTAACTGATATCTTTAATTAACGCATCAATAAAATTATCTTTTTAAATTCGTTACATCTGTTTACTTCAACTTTAGTTTGCGCCCAGACCATGCGGCAAACTAAATAACAAATTCCTGCAAAAAAATTTAGAAGATGCGCTGCCGCAGTATCATTTTCTACCTATAAATTTACTTTTTCACTCATTAACATGGTCGGTGACATTACACATGCACATAAACCCTACTTCCTAAAAATTGCGAAGCAAAGCCAAATGGCTGTTTCCTAAAGATCCGTTACCAAACTTACCGCACCACCATTTTCTATCATTAAATTTCCTTTCTCAAAAATACAAAAACGCAGTGAGGTATATAAGACTGATAACTGAGTAGAAATTCAACTTTAAAAAGATTCAAAGCGAAGTTCCAACCACGTTGAGAAACTCCACCTTTCCTCAATGTACTTGCTTCGAGAGATGTACGGTAGCTACTTCAAAAAATGGTGATTAAAAAATATTGGAAAAAAGATTTACTTTTGATTGTCATCCTTTTTATTGTTGTTTGATTAATTTGACGCTGCTTTACAAGAATGTTTATTCGCTCGTAGCTAATAACCCTCATCATATTGGTATTTCTCGTTTTAAAATAAATGAATTTCACTCTCAATAAAAGCAAATAAATTAAGAATGAAATAAAAAATAAGTCTCAATAAAATTATTTTTTTTATGCTTAGAATTTTTAATATTTCTTTAGAGTAGTCTTAACCTAACCCTTTAATTCTCAATACTCCTACGTTTTCTAAAGGGCGATTTTCTGCAACGCGATTTCTTTTTTGTGACATATTTATCGAGCTGAACGAGAACCGAGTCTACGTTACAAATAATAAATAACTTACGCCATTACGTTTAAAATTTTACGCACTCGCACCCCTTTATCTCTCTCTCTAACCACCTATCTTTAAAATATCCCCACCCCGCTTGATTTACTCCCGTGAAATCATTTCCTATGTATTCACCTAACCATAATTCCTTAAAATTTAAAATTCGCGTGTCAAGCCGAGCATTTCGATCAAACCAACCAACCTAATTTCCAAGCCAACGTCTTACTCTACGGGAGTTCCACATTACTTAACCCCTTTCCCTCGGGCCGACACACACGAATCCCTCATAATTTTAAAATAAAAACCAGAAGCCAATTGACCAAAACAAAAATAAAATGCTTTCCAAAACGCGCACCAATTTTTTATTTTAAATTTGCATTTAAATTGCAACATTTCTCGATTTAGTCATTCAATGCGATGAAATATCACGCGCATTAGAAGCAACCCATAATTATTATGCTTTAAACGCTTCTTGACTTCCCATTCAACGATCCAATTTTAATCGCCGACAAACTTGTAAAAAAAAAATATGCCGTATATAAAAAAATGCAATTTAAAATGTCAGTATAACAAATTCGAGTGTAAAAGTAAAAAATATACTAGAGAATTTCATAAATAGTAAAATAAGTAAAAAAATAAAAATATCAGACCTATTAAAATATAACAAAAAAATGTTGGCATTGAGCCTGACACATGGTCCATTGTTACCCCACTACACACTATTCAGTGGCGTAGCGAGAAGTTGTAGGAGATAATTTAAAAATTGAGAAAAATTTCATTATTGTGTCAAAAAACGGAACTACCGGTACTGTATATTTGACACTTTTCCACGTACCTATACAGTATACAGTATTTGAAATTTTTCGTGAGCGCAATGAAAGAATAAAAGCACTGAAATTTAAATCAACTTTTCGAAATATAATTTTTTGGCTTAAAAAACAATTCTCAACTAAACGGAAGCGCGAATTATCCCCCGAAATCACTACTTCCCGTTTGGCGTCTCCACGCCAGACGGCGAACGCCCATTTAGTACCGGCACCGAGCTTAATTCTCATTTCCAAGCATTGTCGCCACGCCGCGAAATATAAAGCATATGGACCCGTCGCAAACACATAAGTGGAAAGGGAAAATGTTAAAAGTCGTCTTAATCCCTCTTTAATCCCACTTCACGGTTAATCCCCACTCACTCGCAAATTCCATTCAACATATGGAAAAACTAGAAATATATTCATCTACAAAATAATAATAAAAAAAAAAAAATGCTAGAAACAAATGATTAGTCGTACGATTTAATTGCAACGGGTATGAGAAGGGACCCACAGCGGCTATAGCGAAAGTGGAAGAAGACTCTTCCGCTCGAGTACCACGTGACCGACTATAAATCACATTTAACACGCTCGAATTACACTCAAGTTAGTCGGTAAGCCACGGATTATCTCCAGCGACGGTAAAAAGATAATATTGAGCTAAACAACGGCGGACGTATAACTTAAAAACAGACCATATTTCACTTCCGAATAAAAAGCCCACCATCCAGCGCATTACGTGAGGGGATCTGTTACGAGGTTCATCAAAACGCCATTTTCATCTTTTCATAACGAGTTACAATACCCGGAGAAATCTCAACACCCGCAGTAGACCAAACGCATTGCAAGCCAAACTCATTCAAAATAAATAAGTTGCTTCCATTAGCTTTTCAGTTAAATAAATGTAAAAAAAAAATAATTACTGTATTCAATGGTCAAAATAGCGTACCGAAGAGGAGAAACTCAATATGAGACAGGAGAAGGAGAACTCACAAATTATTTTTGTCTTTTCAGTATAAGCAAAAAAAATTTAATACGGTACAGAAGATGTTATACAAGCTCTAACGCGTGGACGAAACCCGCCTCTAATAATAATTGTAGTAACTTATCTAACTGAATCAAACTAACGGAACCCCCCCTAAAAAAACCAAAAACCAGCATACACAAATAAGGAGTTGACAGTTAGTGGCGCTTACCCTTTAACGGAGATACCGCATTGAATGGAGAACGTGAGACATTATTGTGATGACCAGCCAAAGTGATTAATGAAAAGATTGGTATCACTTTTGTCAATCTGTCTTGTCCGTATTCCTAGAAAAATACAAGTATAATTATTAATATGCATCAAGATTTCGCTGTTCTTTTGTAAAAAAAACTTTATACTGTAGTTAACAAAATAAATTAACGGCCAATCATACATTTTACTTTGATTTTTGAATCCTGCTTACGGCACATATACATTGTACAGTACAATACAAAAGTATGATTTTACAGTCTGGTAATTGCCAGTACAAAGTCAATTTAAAATGCCATAAGAAATAATTAACCCCCTTTTAACCAGCCGCTGCTTATGAATCATAAAAATTATCTATTCAATAAAAATTCAAAAATACAACAACGCACCAAAAACGTCATTCATTATAATTATTTAAAATAAATAAAAATAATGGCCGATATTGTAAATGTGCACTGTAAATAATGATTTAAATATGTCAATAGATGCCTACGGATATATTATAATTTCCGGTAGTATCATTATTGGTTTTACAGATAAACTCGGAATTAACCGGTTTCTCTCCCTTAACCGACCATCCAGTCCCCATCAGGCCGGCTAACAGGGGTTAGTAATATGTACAAAATTATGTAATAAAGAAATAAATAATTATGTAGGCTACAAACAAGCAATTAATTTTTTTTTTCATGGTTGGACATTCAAAATACTACCAGTAACACGGTTATTTATTTATTCTGCAACCTTGGGACACATTTCAATAAAAAAAAAAAATACTACAGCAATATTTTAAAATTTACAAAGAAGCTTAAGTGTATCGGTGAGCGGTCAACATAATTTTTTGGTTTGTTGCTGACCCATACTGACCAACCAAACTCTGGTTTTTTGGGATTGCGGAGAATACAGAGAAACTCGAAAGGCCAAAATATCACCCATTAATATGTTTATACGAGTATAAGCCATCTGCGTAAATCCATGTGCAAAAATATTTAAAATGTCACTACAAATTAAAATTTTCTCAAATTTCTAACACTCGTAAAATATTTTCTTCTAATTGAAGACAAAAACACATTTAATTCCAAAAGAGACAAAAAAAAAAACCTCATGAAATCGAAAGAAAGCAGAAGAATGCATGGACTGTACATTGTACTTAATTAGCTAATACTGTACTAACATCCTTCACTGGATACATTAACTGCATCTTTCATTTTGAGCTGCTTAATAAACAATGAATGATAAATCGCGTCAACAAAAAAAAAACCCTGAACGCATAAATTTTATAAACCAAAAATATATCGTAATCCGATAAAAAATTATTAATCGTTGATAATTAATTTATGCGCCTGGTAAGGTGCATCGTCTCACGTGAACACATCAGGTTGATAGAAAAAGAATAGCAAGCAGCCACCTGGTGGGATAGAATTCGAGAATAGAAAGAATATCCCGGTGATTGGTTGTCGCCCGGAGCCGCACGTGACAATTCCCACACATCACAATAGCCTAGCTCCCGCATAAGACTTATATATACGAGTAATATAAATATAGAAAAGAAGAAAAAAAATGAATAAAAGATGGCTGCTCTAATTTCGTAGTGGTGACTTACACTTCACTCGCCCTACCACCTCCTTAACCACCTTCCACGCCACATAATAGAAACCAAATCAGAGGATTTCCAAAATGTCATCATCGAAGGTCAAAGACCAAGACAAATAGCGCATAGTAAGTAGCCACCCTCCATCGTACGTCACCATCGCATTATAATGACGTGACATCCGCCGAACAAGAAATTTTATTTCTTTTTTTTAATACTGTACTGTACATATATTACGCGCAGGGAGAAACTCGAGGTTTTCACGTGAACAGTCTGAAACAAAATTTCCTTTAAAAAGAAATAAAAATGGCGAAAGAATAGAATAACAAAAAAATAAAATACTGTAAAAAAAAAAAATTTTTGGGAGACAGAACTGAGAAAGAAAATGTGAAATGAAAGAAGAGAAACCGTAAACGTCAATGGAGTTGAATAGCGAAATTTCCTTTGCAAACTCTAAACTACATTAAAAGCCCCAACAGCGGCAGTGTCACCTGAATTTCTTTTTTTCTCCCTCCCTCCCTCCCTCTCTCAGATATCCAAAGTTTGAACTGAAAGCTCACAACTAACCCAACCCCAAGTTGACAATTTGAGCAAAGCGAGCCGACACGAACTTCGCCATTCAAGTCGCGGAATACAAACAATATCATTGTCACGTGTAAACCTATCCGTTTTCTTCGCGCTTACTATAGCCTAGCAGCGCCTCCACCGTCCAAATGTAGCACCGAAACGACAACGAAAATAATAATAATAAAAAAAAAAAAAAAGCTTTTTAGTTTCGACTGCATTTCAAGTACAGTAATGTGAAAGCAAAATGAATACGAAAAGTGTCAAAATCCTCACAAACACACGCACACACACACAAAATGCTGCTAAAAACATCTCTCACCGCCCACATTACCCCCCTTCACCGCCGATGACCCCGGACAAAACATCTACAAATTCAATCCCTCAACATATCTTCATACTGCATGTCTACCAAACTCCATTTACACTAGCTTATCCCTCTACTCTATCCTTTAGAATATTATATTATATACGGTACTTATAAAACCGTACATTTATAATCCGGGCCATAATGTACCCAACTGAATGTCTCTTGTTTCCTATGGTATAACTTCTGGTATCCCAAACTGAAGGGCTCTTACATCCTCAAATCGTGTGAAAATAACAGAAGGGTGTTTCGAAATACACTTAATTATTTTTTTCCTCATTATTCAGTGAAAATCAGTGTTAACATTTTCGAATGAATAAATAAATAATAATTAAGCGCTACAATATTTGTAAAATTTTTTTTAATTCGAGCTACAAATCGCTTTTATAATAATTAATTTACCGCAAAAATCAATACCGTGTTTTTATATCCCCTTATGACGCCATCTATCGGAAACTTTAAGATATAATTTCGCCGATAAAATCAATAAGTAATTTACAAATAAGTTTTCAATAATAAAAAAAACTTGCAATTTCAAGTGAGAAAAATGATGCATAACTTGTGTGTAACTCTACAACAGAGTAATAAAAACTCTTCAATAAACGACCATTAAAATTACACTGTAAAAATCGAAAATGTATACCGTAGTTTACTTTTCAAATTTTTTAACTTCGAAAATAATTTATGGATATCAATAAACAAAACAAAAAAAAAAAAAAAAACTAGTAGATTGTCACAGTTCATATTAGCAAAGTCAGTGAAAAACTTCCTCAGTTTGAGCGCTAAACCAAACAAGAGTCCAAAACAAGTATCGAAAGTGTTACCAGCCAACCTGCTGAACTTAATAAATCTTACTATGGCAAACCAGGTGTATAAAATCCACTTAAAAAATAAGAATATGCGCGGTGTAAATATTGATACATTTTTTTTTTTGCCACCTCATAAAGTCTCTCTCTAATCCCTCATGAATCAGGAGTGATCCCTGGCATAGGCCTCAACACGTTTTGGAGACCTTCGAAACGGGAGGGTCCCTACTCTTTTCTTCGCCTCGCTTGTAATTCCAACGATAACATATCGAAATTCCTAAGGAAACCAGGTGCGACAAAACCCAACCCTCCTTTGCTACCATCACCACCCCAACCGAAGCTATTTCTTTTCTTCTTCGCTTTATGACGAGACGCTATTGCAATTATTCGGACCTTTGCTTCTGTATTATTCCACTTTGATGCTGTATGAGCGAGCAACAAAGTACAAAAAAAAAAAAAAAGCAATAAAACGGGCCATTGCTCTTTATACATGACTGCCATGAAGCTACTACATGTACTGAGCATGACACAGCTCGTAACTTTTCTCCACTAATTGTGTCTAATATGCGGGCCATCTCAGCTCACCTCAACCCACAACGCCTTACCCGACCAAAATCCGGAACTTCCCCTCAATTTTTCCCATTCAAATTAAACACAATAAATATTGATATGATAAATAAATTTAGGTTTCGATTCTTCGTGTTCGTTTGGCTTATTTAATTTCCAACTTATTCAAAAGCTGAGTATTATGTGGTTGCTTTGAATAAATAGCAGACTCATTGTACAGCCAGTCGCAACCTTTATTTAATTTTATTATTATTTTTTTTTCTTTTCGTTGCGGCGTCTAATAATAACTACTACCGCCCATAACCTGAATGGAGTTGCAAAGATGGCGACTGTTTTGTTATCGCTTCCTTCCATTTGTTTTATTAGGCTCGGTTGATAAGTGAGAGCGGAGAAGTCAAAAATCTAATAAATAATCGATTCAATAACTTATGAAAAGAAAAAGGCTCAAAATTATAAAATGCGAAAAAAGAAAATGTAATAATAAACAAATAAATTAAAAAAAAAAGAACAGTGACGTCGATCGTCCAAATGTTGCGCCTCGTTAATTTAAAATCAACTATTTTTTTGACTATTTATTTTAACGAGAAGTGGGCACATAAATACTGTATAGTGAAGCGATTCGGTGGCTAACCACAACTGCACCCAATTAAACTTTGGCGGGTTTTTATAAATCAAAAAACGACTTAGCGTGTCAAACTCGCACTAGAATCATCATAATAAATGCCAGAAAGAAGAAAAAAATTATTTGTCAAAAGCCACAAACAACATTAATGGCATATAAAAACATCTAAAAAAATAAGTAAAATAAAAGTTTAATCAAATTAAAAAAAAAAAAAAAACTTTTAGACGCCTGCAATTTACATCTGAAATTAAATTGCGCGTACAAAATTAATGTACGCAAGTCTTTTTTTTTTAGTTGTCAATTACACATTAAAAATGTTTTTAAAAACCTAAGCGTGATTAGAATCGAAACATTTTGTACTTTTTTACTTGATAAATTAACATTAAAAAAATGTCTAAATTACTTTTACAAAAAAAAAACCCTCATCTTTTCATTATTTAATAATAGAGCAACATCAATAATTATTAAATTTTAAACAAAAAAAATTTTTTCCCATAACATACTCAATTATTATTGAATTATAATTGCCGGCACTGTAATTTGAAAATAATCTTAAAGTTATGCGAAAATTGAAAGATTTTTTTTCATAACTCGTGAAGTAATTTACTGCAACCTAAACTCGTTGGTAAAACCGAACAACGTTTCGCAGCAAAATATTTTCACTGATTCACCAAATGTACTAGTTTAAAATTCAATTTTTACCTTTTGGAACTACGGACTATTACGTGGTAAACGGTTTCAATAAATCTGATTTTTAAAATGCTTTAAAAATGCCAAAAATTAAATATAAATATTCTATCATCGAACGACCCTTTTAACGTCGTGAATAAACTTAATCTCGTTTAAGAAAACCCCTTTTTTGTTTTAGCCAAAATAACTTTAAAATTATGGCGTCGTTAAATGTATTTATAACTGGTTATAAAAAAATCTTCCTCTATTTCTTCTTAAAAAAAAAAAACAATCTAAAAATAATTATTATAAAGATTAAATCGCTAAATCTAGATTTATACTTGTGGTGGCAACGCAATCCTGTACATCATAGCTAAGAACCCTATTCCCCTCTCCCCGGTTTCACGCATCCGCCATCCCTCTACAAATCGATAATAATTTATTTAATTAAACTCCGTCCGAGAAAGCAGGAAGTACTCAGATCTAATAAAATAATTCGACGTTTGAGCAGAGAGTGGCAAGTCGAGATTATTATTATCCTAACAATATAACTTAATAAACACCCTCCCCCGCACTATCGTAAATGCAAATGCTGGAAAATAAAAACAAGCAAACGCGGGAGAGAGACTGCTGGCTAATATAGGGGTGGGGTAAGCTACTACAGTATAATAATAATAGTCTTCTCCCATAAATAGAATAGTGACAAAACAATTAAATGTGAGTAAATAAAGGGCGTGTCGAGTGAGTTAACCGCTCCGAGCATCACGTCTAACCCAATTCTCCACATATTTATCAGGCCAAATTCATCGGAATTCTTTTCTACGATTAAAAATCAAAAAAAAATCATCCGCACCAACTCGCTAGACGTAAGTCGTTTCTTTTATTGAGCATCACTCCTCTTCCCTGCGCAAAAATCCTAATCTCAGTGTGCTTCGAGAGCGCATATACCTACTATTACCACCCAGTGAGCGCGTGTTGAAATCCAGGTTGTGGTTGGTAAGTGGAGACCCTGCTGAGGTGACAAAATAAAATAATAATAATAATAAAGAAGATAAAAAAAAAAAATAATAATAAAAAAAAGACTATCGCACCTATTCAACAACAACAACCACCAGCTCTTGTCGTCGTTTAACAAGTCGGATTTGAACAAAGCTATAGCCGAGTTTAGCTTAAAATTCTAAAGAAATCGGAGAAATCAAAAAATAAAAAGAAGAAATGGAGAGAGAATCACGTGGCGATTTGTTGAGAGCGAGCAAAAATTATTGTTATCAAAAATAGAAATGGTCTAAATTCTTTCTTTAGCGAAGCACAATCATTTATTGATGGCGCTTACAATACGATGAAGGTGTATTCTTAGATTTATCGCTGGCGGCCATTTGTCTATTAAAAAAAAAAAAAAAATGCCGTATAAATTAAGCCACGGGAATCGAAATCAAAAATCATTTACGAGTATAATTACAAATTAATTTACCTAAAACCTATATCCGCGCTCCTTAATTAAGCCACGGCAACTGAATTTTGAGCTCTCGCATTATTGCGATGCTGTTTAATACACACGGTGTCCGTCAAGAAAAAAAAAAAAACGTACCCAACTGAATTAATATTAAATCTTTTTAATAATTTGGGGTGTGATGCAATAAAAACCTTGCAAGACAAAAAAAAACGAAAATCTACGTGTGCAAGAGACAGGGACATTTTCGATTATGCTGGAATCGATGTAACGAAATTAGCGTATTTATTGGATTTTAAGACCCACTTTTTGCACCGTTTAAACATGTCTAAATACAGAGCGCGTTTTAAATTCGCAGGCTCCACATATTACATTTATATCAAGCAGCTTTTACTCAATTAAAAGAGCTTCCACCGTATAACGTTCCACCGAGAAACAACAATTTATTAAGTTTCTGATTCGTTTTACATTTTAATATTACATTTCAAAGCAATAAAAATAAATAAAAAAAAAAGCAAACGAGCTAGAATCGTAAAAATAAATTTAATAAAGAGTATAAAATGAGTTGTAAAACGAATTCTGACATATAAATATTTATTATTTCCCCCCATCCCTCCTCCCTCGCTCGCTCGCTCTCATCTTCCAAGCTTTATTCCGTTAATTATTTTTCACTAACAACAACTTGTTTGTTTGCAGAGAAATATCCACTCGCAGCAATCTCCGAGCGCACTTTTAATTACTCGCGGAACAAAACTCACGAATGACACACGTTGGGAATCATTCCAATTACATTAGGAAATTAAAAATAATTTAATAAGCCCGAGAAACACTCGGGGAAAGATAAATGAGATCTCGAGTTTTACGACCCAACAAAACTGCAATTCAACTACCAAAAACTTTGATCGTAAAAACTCCAGCGCTGTAAAAATAAAAGTTCATACAACGAAATCAACGCGTTCGTTCGTTCTATCGACAAAATTAATTAATTAAACAAATAATTTATCAGTCATACTTTCTCACGCACTCAACTTAATATTTTAATGTTATTGTAAAACTTGAAAAAAAAAAAAAAATTTGGCTCTCCTAAATTTCGTTGCAATAAAAATAAATTCACGTCGAAATTTTTGATTTCGCCATAAAACTCAATTCAAATTTCATACCGTAATAACTGAAAACTCAAATTCAACGATATTTCGTTCTACTAACGATTTCGCACTGTTAAAATAACAAATTAAAACAAGTTAATAACAAAAAAAAAAAAAAAAAATATTCCTCGTATCAATAACTTGTAAAACTAACAGTTTCGATAAATTAAAATGCACAATTTTCGTCATAATTATTAAAACACAAAATTTCTTTGTAATAAATTGCATAATATTATACCAAAATTTTGTAGTATTAAATTTGTTAAAATAAATTGTCGTATTAAAATATAAAAATTTTGTTGTTCATTGTACATGACATTAAAATTCATGTTCAAAAATTTAGCTTGCATTAAAACTAAATAATTTCGTTTTATTAAATGAAAAAATTTCGTTTCATTAAAATAAAAAAATTTCTATTAAAATGCAAAAATTTAGCTTTGTTGAAAATGAAACACAAAAATTTAATTGGTATTAAATTGCAAAAGTTTTCGCTATATTAAACGACAAAAACGAAATCGAATTCTCACATCATTATAGGGTACCTACCGGTACCAGCAGTTTATACTGTACATGTATTTTAAAAAATCCCTAATCGTAAATTTCTTTGCACCAAAAAAACTTCTTTCCAAAATTTTTTTTTTCGTTATATCGACATTTTTCTGTAATAATAAACTTAATAAAAGAAAGAAAACAAAACTTTTTTTCCCCCTCTATTTAGATTTATTAATGGCAATTATATCATTTTCAAAACGCGAATTTAAACCGTACTTAAAAATAAGAAGAGCCTTCTTTTTTTTTTTATTTTTTTGTGGAGTTTGAAAGTTATGACATTCGAGTGATAAATTTACAGCCGATAAATTTCTAAGCCCCCCATCTCATTCCTCCTCCCCCACTCCTCAACCAAAAAAAAAAAACCTTTCCTCATTTCTGAAGCGATACTAATTTTTTATCTGGAACCAACGACCGTCGACAGTAGAAATAAAAAAAAAAAAAAAGTCTACTCCCGAATGAGTTGAAGAGACAAAGCGGGCTAAAAAAAATAGCTTTAAGAAATAAAAACGCATCCAGTTTACGAGTTTCAATTTAAAGATGGCGGATCGAATAGCCGAAGATAAAAGAAATTACAAAACTCGCGAGGTAAACTCGAGTGTAGTGCCCTCTCGAGGCCAATTTAAACATTAACGTAGCCTCGTACAATATAACGCTAGAGAGAAAGAGAGATGTAATTTACGACGCGGCGCAAAACACCGACTCAAAAGTATACAACGGGGGATATCGGAATGGATGATCAGCAACGGACAGCCAAAACACGAGCCAACCGCCACAAAAACCACTCACCCCGTCCACGGACATCCTAAAACACAAACTCATCCAATTTCATTTTTCAAGTGAGAAAACTATCGAAAAAATAAAATAATCCGAAAATACGGGAAAACGCGTTAAATTTTAATTCGAACGAAGTTCCAGTGTAACTTCAGCTTTTTAGCGTTCTAATTCAAAATCCTTACGTAGCAGAGCGCAGTAAAACCTGGATAAGCGGGATCCAACATTTCCCACCTAAAAATTTTATAGTTTCCAATCCCTCTTATAGAGATTTTTGGAATAAAAATAATAATACCATTTAGCGAGTATTAATCCATATTCAATAAACAAAAATATGCATGTAAATTAATTTTTCGGACAGAATATTTTCTAATGAGCATGCGCACAAATGATAATTTGAAAGTAAATCTCTCTTATAAAGGAAAAAAACTTTATCGAGAAAAAAGTAAAACCCGCTTATAGAGGCCGAAAATGGCCTGGCTACAGAAGTTTTCCAGTTTAAATGACCCGGACCAAAAATAATTATTCCCATTAAGAGATGTTTCCCGCTTATCCAGGTTCTACCGTATACGTAACAAGCGCGATAAAAAATAACGAGAGGGGAGGAATTCTTTTTTCGGTATAAAATATTACGGCGGAGTTTTTATCGGAGTAGCTCGCGTTAATATTTACAAATCGTCGGTGTAAGCAGTAACGGCGATATTTATTTATTCAAATTCAGTGTATAAATAAAAAATAAAAAATAAAAAAATATATATAACGCCGATGAATATTTCATAAGCTGTAAAATGAAGCTCCACCACCCCCCGACCCCGGTTAATCCCGGCTAATAACACCTAACCTACGAGTCTGACGTCACCACGTTCTTTTTGCATCGGTGGAAAAAGCTTTAATTAACACGTTGGCTTTATCAATTTTTAACGAGAACGAGAGAGAAATGCAACGAGATGTCAGAAATACGAAAACAACTTTGAATAATGATAATAATTCTTTCACCTCGAACGGCACGTGCTTACCGCCCTCCTCCCCTGCCTCCCCTCACGCTGCAGTACGAGTACCGGTACTGCGCTGTCGAATTAGATGGCGTGAAAATCTCCACGCTTTTCAATCGTAATTCGCGATTGACTCGATGCCATATATTAGCATAGAGAGAAAAAAAAAATTCAATTTTCTGCTTCTTCCTCGAGGAAAAAGTTAGGATTTTTTAAACGTGACCAGAATCCCTGACCATGCTTTCAACGCACTCTCAAAATAACGTACTATTTTACCATACCGGTTATTTAAATTTTTGCTTTTAATTATTAATTTGCAAACTTTTATTAAAAGTTACTACTGTACTTCGAATACTGTGTAAAAAAAATCTCGTAGAGCGCGGCGTGAATTTTTTTTTTACTTGAAATTTGCATAAAAAAAAACAAGTCGTAGTTCATTTTGAAAAGGAGAACATTTGAACCTTTGGAATATTTGAAAGCGAATGGAAACAAACTTTTATCAAAATCAATAAAGTTTCCATTTAAAAATACTGTAATAATTATAAAATACACTAATGTACAATGTACTTATTTTAATTGAAAAAAAGAAAATAGCGACGCCAAGATTGTCTTTGACCTTGGTTTCGACATACACTCCAAGATGACGTCACACGCGCCTGCCTGCATACGCCACAAAATGACGTCACACGCGCCTACCTGCCTACACCACAAAATGACGTCATACGCGCCTGCCCGCATACACCACAAAAATGGCGTCGGTGTCTATCTCTATTTCAAGTTTTCAACACAATTTCCTATTTGCATAAGTTGCTTTACAGTTTTCACTTACCGATACATGATGATAATGGTCAAATAAAGTTTTGTGAAATTAAATAACATGATCACGCACGGCGTAGCTGAGAATGTCCGAGTCCGACGTAGCTATCATAATTATTAGGCTGGATGAAACCTCTCGAATGCATTATTATTACAATACCGATACTGTACACGTAGACTTGCTGCACTGACACTACTTCGCACAAGTTATTTTACATTTTGGCTATTATTATTTATTCGCGTGAACTTTAAACGCGAAAATTAAGTCCGTTGATCATAAAATAAAATTTGCTTTTGGCAATTTGACCGAGAAATCTTGAAACGAATCTCACCTCTCCCGGTAACTTCGCGTGCGCCATGTTTTCTCACGTCATCGACTCATCGTAGGACATGACGTAACCAAACGAAACTACCGCATCGGTAATCGTATTTAAATTTTTAAAATAGAATAATCAAATACATTATTAATAGCATTTTAAAAATTAATAAGTACTCGTACATGCATAATAACTAATTTTTTTTTTAAATTGAATTATTGTATATTACGCTATATTTATTTTACTGTCGATGTTACGTCATTCAGATGAACTCTCAATAGACCAATTGAAGTTCATATTTGAAGCGCCCAGTTTAAAATTAAAAATGCAGCAAATATTTATTAATACTGTAATTATTACTAAATCTTATTTTAACGTAATCTATTTTTAAAAATCTTACGCAAGATGAAATTAGTTTTGGACTTTACAATACAATTAACTACCGGTAATGCAAATTTAATATTAATCATCTCAAAAGTATGGATTGGAGAGTGATAGGCACCACTTTAGAACTAGGCGCCTCATTTATCTAGCACAAAAACAACATTTAATTTACTTCATAACTGCATAACTCGTTTAATTAAATTCACTTTTAATATTATACTGTCAGATAATCGAGAAATTAACACAATCACGCCCTTCAAATTAGAATACAATGTGCAGAATTACACTCAAAAACGTCAAAACTGTTTATAAAACGTTAATTATTGTCTGTTGCTTTAAGTTTATCAGTGCATAATTATAATAATATTCAAAAAAAAAAAAAAAACTTCAATGTGTTTGTTAAATACATTCGTCCAGAAGAATTACGAGAAAGAAAAAAAAGTGTTGACCATAGATAAACAATTCGTTCTAACAAAGTTTGAAAAAGCAATCATCTTGCGGTGAAAATTAAATTCGCATTGTTGATAACGTGACGTTGTGAGCAGTAACTCCAAACCGTCAAAAACGAAAAGATTTATTATTGCTAATTAATTATTTCATTTAAATTTCGCGGTTACCTAAAAGAGACTGGAAAATCGAGCTTATTAGGAATTCTAAGAGCGTAAAAACGCCATCTGGTGAATGCGAAAGTGAATCGATGAGCGTGCGTAATGATGAGAAGGAGGAGCATTAATAATAATTATTATGATTTCCTCCGGACACCCTACCCTTACTCGTGTGGTTGGTCAATTTTGGAAGACCGTTGGATAGGAAACCTGCCTGCCTGGCCGGATATCCACGTCATTTCCTATTTCCTTACAAACTAATGAGCTGCGTTAATAATTTATAATCGATACGAGATAACCGAAAATATATCGCCCATGTTAAGAGAGAAAAGCGGCGAGTATATTTTATAAAATCCAATTTCCTTCTACGAGCTGTCGTTCGAAGATGTTAAAACAACTTTAAAGGCTCCCTGCATCCACACATTCCTAGTGCGGGGACGAATGTGCTGTGTATGCCGCTTCGTAATATACAAAAATTGAATCTAGATTCGAGTGCAACTAGAAATCAAGAATTTTGACCACTACTACGTCACATATACCAAACATTGGTCTCTTCACAATGAATGCGTACATGTGTTCTTAGAACCCCTAACCTCACTTTTTGCAACCACCCCGGTCCCCGGCTCTTCCGCCACGCTATGGAAAGAATGTCGATACAACGAAATTCAAAGAGTAACAATAATAATAATTTATAATACTCGTATTAGAGATGGAAATTATTTTCTTCGAAGAATAGAAAAAATTAACAAATTGAAAAATGATTAAAAGCCTCAAAATAAATAAAATAAATTTTTCTAAAGTTACAAAACACTGCTCTAGATTCTAAAACATCATGAAATCTCTAATTTCATCAAATATTTGATAACACCAATAAAATAATAAATTTAACGACCAATTTTCTTCCCAGTTAGCTGAGCCAAAGCTTACAAAATAATATTATTTTACCCGATAACTTCGTAGTACAGTACAGCATTGACGTTCGTTGTATCGAACATACGCCACCATCGTTTCAATTGTGTTTTTTCCTTTACATTTTCACGAATACGGTATTTGTTGTTTTCATGAGAAAGGATAATGATTAAGGAGTTGCAAAAACCAAGAGTGCGAGGGTTTGGGTGAAGTGTGGGGAGGGGTAGGGGGGGGGGGGGGTTGGAAAGGGGGAAGGGAAAAAACAAACGTTGAGTATTACATGTGACGTACGTGTGCGTTGCGTATACGAGTCTCTGGTGACCTGTGATGAATGGTCGCCGTCAGCTATCGTAATGTCTTTTCGGATACTCGCTATGGATATCCGAATGTGACTGCGAAAAAGAAAAAAAAATAAACCCGAGAAAATAATGTGAAACAGTGTATTTCGAACAAACAGCGCCATTTTTATGTTGCGCGTTTGTTGTATAGAAATAGAAAACAGTGATTATTATGCAAACCGTCGGCCAACGCTGCATATACGTCAGTTCCACGGACTATATTTATTTTAGTACACCTATACTGTGTGTGTGTATATATTTTTTTTATATGCAGTAGAAACGAGAAAAAAAAAGTTTTTACCGGCGAAAAGAAAATGCGAAAAATGGACATTTAAAAAAAAAAAGGCGTCCAGACACGAAATTGACAAATGGAACGAGTCACGTAAAGTATACACCAGTAGGCCTACAATCATGTACCAGCATTGCCTTTTTAACTCAAGAAACTTAAAAGCGTGGTTTAGACGGACCGAGTAAATGTACTGTTACTCGACCCTCGGTCAAAACAGATTGGCGAGTTCTCAGTCAAACAATATATTTCTTTTTTTGCAATTATCTCGTAATTTTCCAGCTGACTCGCCCTCTGACATTTGTTAATTTAATCAAGACCAGTCGAGTAGCATGTAGAGCGCTACTCGAATCATCTGAAATTATCTTAATAGCAAACATCCTAAATTGGAAAAAAAAAAAAGTCAAACTCATAAACAATTTGTCTTAATCGCTATTGTGTCTGCATTTAAATGCGAGAATTAAAATAAAATTGATTATAATTCCAAGAAATTAATAAAACGGCCATGGCCCATGATACTGCTCGCGCGTAGTTTGAGAAACAAAAAAGAATAAAAGATGACAACTTGATAAGGTTGGTGAAAGCTAGCTAACTCGTTTAGGCGATGTCAGAATAAACGACTTTCGATTACACGGGGTCTAATAGTCCAAGAAATTAAACGCTTAGCGTGTGTAAACACTTATGAGATTTCGAGACGACTTAATTTAATATGCAAAACGCAGCCTGTACAACTATCTAAAAAAAAATATACTTGTTGAAAACCAAAAATAATTAAATAAAATATTTGTTTCAAACATGCACCATGATAATATGTATATGTACTAACATTTTGTCCAGCAAAAAAAATCTTAGATTTGCTTTTAAAACTGTTAAATGGCAAAATTAAGTTCTTTTATTTTTAATAAAACGCTATAAAAACGTAAACAAAATTCTCCAATGTTGCAAAACACCAGGAGATGGTGGGATACAAAAAATATGATGACATTTTTACGTAGTCTGC
This sequence comes from Polydesmus complanatus, assembly GCA_034692225.1. Taxonomy (NCBI): domain Eukaryota; kingdom Metazoa; phylum Arthropoda; class Diplopoda; order Polydesmida; family Polydesmidae; genus Polydesmus; species Polydesmus complanatus. The sequence continues at coordinate 48,445 of JAQGAZ010000653.1, forward strand.
TGATTGAGTGAATATGTGAATTTTTATTTAAAACTATAAGTAAGAAATTTTCGGTTTATATTTCTTAAGTAAAAAATGTCCATACCGGTAGACATTTTCACTTTTAAAGTTGGTTACCCCGAAAGCCTTAGTATAAACAGGGTGGGGCGGGGGAAGGTAGACTCTGTGTAACAGTAAATCGACATTCCATTATCTTAAATGAAATTTCGTCGAATTTGTTGTCCGGTATGGATCGGTCACATCGTCGTTCTCGTGAGCATTAGTGACCGGTGACCAGTCTGTTTTTATAAGTTATTCGCCAGATGTCAAGCTTAAAATATGACCACCCTGCTTCACATAAACAACCAGTACATTCCAAACAACGAAAAGAACAAAAAGTCCACAATTTTAATCATTTTTCTTTTTCCTTTTTTTTTTATTAACTCGGATATTTATTTAAATAAATAAAAAAAAAAAAACTCGCGAAAAAGCTGTATACGGTATATATTTTTCTTAGGTCACCAAATTGATCTAAAATTCCTTAGGTTTTCTTAACATAATAGGTCTTCTTCTTCCCGAAACTCCTCAAAAATTATAAGGTGCTGTCATGTCCGAAGACGACAGCGTTGTCCGACAACAACCTCCGACCTCAATTAATGCAAAAATGAGAAGCGAAAATGGGGTGGTTAGGATGGGCTGAAGGAAGAAGAAAAAACTTCCTGTACACGTACGGGAGGATTACATACATATATACATCTCAGTTCCCATCTTGGGGCCCGCGGGTCTTTGTAATTTCGTTTGGTTTTCGTTCAACAACAAAAAAAAATAAATAACCAAACTTTCTTTCCCTCCTCAATCTTCGTATACATCGAGAAAAGGAACCTTACATTTCAAATAACATGTCAAAAACGTGAAATATAGTATTTAAGACTCTGATCACATGTCGCTCAAAGGACCTTAGTCTACCATTTTATTTATATTTTATGAATTAAGCGCCATTCCCTTACATTTTTTTTTTTTCTTCTTTTCTCTTCATCTTCTCGATCCAACTCTTATTTTCCGACGTTTAGAAAGAAGAAAAAGAAGAAATGGCCGGGAGCTAACTTTTTATTTGTACACAGTGTAAGCATAATGGATCTTTGTGCATTACCCGATCCGGATCCCGTCTCTCCCCCCATCTCTTAATACTGAGTCGCTTCAATCCCACACCCACTTACCATACAAAACCCTTGTTTTTCTTCTATTCACCGTTTTGGTTACAAACAGGCTGCTGTTTCGACCGAATTGGGCATATGCTCGATAAACCTAAGAAAATGGCGAGAGGGAGGAGTGAGTTTGAGGGGGTGAAAGCGAGAGAAAAGACGAGGTAAGGGGTGAACCATCCAGGTATAATAACCCTCATTGTCAATGTATCCACAACAAATAGACGAGAAAGCATTTTTCATACAATATTCTTCGGGTCCCTTAAATTGGGTGTATAGGTAGCGGGTGAGCGGTAGAGAAAAGCCGCCCGCCAGATATCCCAAAAGACGAAAAGAAAAAAAAATTTTTGAAAAGAAAGAAAGAATGAAAAAAGATTAGTAACGAAATTCGGTTTGATAAAAAAGAAACTTTTCGGACGCGGACATATTTTTTTTTTTTATGTATTCTTTCTATTCAACTCCCATATTTGTCATATTGAAACAGGATTTGTCGATACGCGCATTATTCCCGGTAAAATACGGTGGAAAATATTTTCTACTCTATTATTTACTATTATGTTGCAGCAGCTAAGGAGCGTTCGCGCTGAAACGTCTTGAATGAAACTATTTTGAACCAAGATAAAATAATTTTTTTAAAGCAAAATTTCTAGTTTGGTAGAAAATTCATCTGGGTTCATTAAAATTTAAAATTACTAGGTACATTCAGATACCTCGCTTAGTATGCGCGTTGGCTCAACTACTGGTAGATCTCACTTTGCAGCTATACATTTTTGAAATTGATTCTTAATAGTACTGTAATTTGTTAATTTGGATTTATTTCTACAAGTGATTTTTAAAGGAGTTTTATTACGGTATCCATTTCTAAACATGAAAAATGGATATTTTATAAACATTTCTTATGATTTCCCGTAATTTTAATAATCCCAGAAAAAATTGAAATACAGCACTGCGAGCCATATGTATAGTCGTCCCTTAAACATAAGGGTCCCATAAGGGTTCATTTATACACTATTTTCCTATGCACCGTCATCCCTTATGGGA